>CAMPET010000293.1:27381-38047 GCA_946803715.1 Beroe ovata
GGATTGGGTCAGTGGGGTCCTGGGAGTGGGCCAGTGGGATCCTGGGAGTGGGCCAGTGGGGTCCTGAGTGGAAGTCATTGCTGGGACGCTGGGTCAGTGGAGGAACATCGGTGTGTTTTGAGAATTTGAGGCAGGTAAATAGGTTCGGGGGCGGCGGGTGGCTCAGTAATTGTAAATATGGAGAGGTAGTGACTTTGGAAGTGAAAGTCAAATTGTTGTTGAATTGGGGTGTTGCCATGTAGGGATAAATCAAGGGAGAGTTTAACGCTTATTTCTTTTTCATCAGCTGCCGGGAAAAGGTTCTTGAGAACGCGGAGGACATTCTGCCCACATACAATTCCCTATACAAGACATTCAGTAGAGGTGCTGCATATCTAAACGATCTATACATGTGAGTCTGTGATCAGTGATCAGTCAGAAATCAGCCCTGATTGGATGTTCCCGTTCAGATAGAGAATTTTGATAGGGTTAACTTATGCTCAATATTGCTTACCTTCAGGCACCTGAATCAGCATTTCACAAAGAGAACCTTCAAGAATGAATGGTGTGATCATTACAAACATTCCATTGAAAAAGTCAAGAAGTTTGAAGAAGTACAAGACGTAAGTTGATAAAACGAGTATCGAGGGCATGACTGTCACGGTGTATTTGGCTTTTTGCAAAACATGGCAATCATGTATTTCTTTTCTTATTCGTCCTCCTTTTCAAATCCCACACTCCTAATTTAGTTCTTCATTCCCTGTCCTGTTCAATTATCAAGTTCTTAACTTGTCCATTAATAATAGACCCTGTCAAGAATTACAATTTCATTTTCATTACGCGCGCGGCTCGCTTCAGCTGGGCCTAGCATCGACAAGCAAGTTCTTAACTCTCCATTAAACCCAACACTCCACAGTTGGCGATGAACATTTGGAGGGACGAGATGATAGAGAAGATTCATGTGCCCCTCGTGACTGCCATCCTACAGGACATAACCCGTGATAGGAGGGGAGTGGCAGTCTACTCCAACATCCTCCGTGACGTCATACATTCCTTCGTGGAGGTGTGTCTGTGTGTCTGTGTGGCGGATGTGTGCGTTTGTGTTTGGGAGTGTGTCTGGTGTCTGTTTTTCTATTTGCCCATGTGTCTGTATGTGCCTATGTGACTGTATGTAATATGTATGTGTGATTGTGTCGTAATAAGTGTGTTGAATGGTTTCCAATTCCAGGTTCAGGCGCACGAGGACCCCCAGGGAACTGTTATCCACCTTTACACGGAACTATTTGAGAAGAAACTACTGGAACACACGCGAGAGTTCTATCAGAAGGAGGCACAACGTCTCTACGAGGCAAACGATGTCAGCACTTACATGATAAAGGTAGGCACTAGGCATTGCTGCCGACACGAAACTCTCAGTGAATTGCTTGTGGCGCCAAATCGGATTCAAATTCGGGGAACAAACTCTGTGATCATATAGGTACTATGACAGGGATGTTATCATCATTTTTCTCAAGGTCATTGAGAAGTTGGATGAAGAAGAGTTGAGGCTGAGGAAGTTCATCTATCACTCGTCGATCAGTCCAGTAAGAGAGTCTTGATGGAAAATAGTGTTTTGTGCATGCTTATCTCTGTTTTATTTCTGTTATTGTTCTCTGTTCAGTGTAAGAAAGAGTGTGTCAACAAGCTTATTGCGGATATATCGGATCGACTCCTAGATGAATACAGGATCATGTTGAAGAATGATCACGTTGAAGGTAGACCTAATTCAATTTCATATTTTAAATTTGAACGTACCCCGGCACCCCGCCCCCGAGCCAAACCTTCTATTCTATGCCAAATAGTTCAAATTTAGTTCAATCGTATTACACATGCTCCCCTCAGACCTATCAAGACTCTACATTCTTCTTAGACGACTCAACCAAGGTTGCAAGAAGATGGCTGAGATTTTCCACGACCACATATTCGAAAATGGTGTGTATTTTTGCATAAACTCGTGATTTTATCATGGAAACGATTCCTTCTCAGTCACTGTTACACAATACAGGAGCGGATTGTTGTCATATAACCCACATGTTATCACTATCCTAACACGTGGTAATATCCATATGATGGGTAATTGCAGGCAAGAGCTCTATCGAGTTGATGAACCGCGGCTGTACGCCCCAGGAGTACGTGGACGCCCTTCTCATCGTGTTCAGGAAGTTCAGTGCCATAGTCAGTGACAATTTGAACAGTGACAGGAGCTTCATTGATGCTCTTGATAGGGCCATGACCAAGATGGTCAACAGTACGACCGACACCAAGAAGTATCCACGATCTTCCGAGTTGGTAAGTGGGTGAATGTGAGTGTGTGAGTGATTGGGTAATGGGTACCTAATTAGCTAATTGGCCCACCCTGTTACACCATGGGAAATGAATTATCATGTGCGAGTTGGCACGTGTATCATATGCGCAGTTGTTGGCAGACCGCCGTCACGTTCACTACAACAACATCATTCCCTAAGCAGCAGCTGATTGTTCACTATAATCATATGCTCATTCCCTCCCCTTGTTACAGCTAGTCCGCCACTCGGACCACATACTGAGGAAGGGAAGCAAGAACGGGAGCACTCTCACTGAGGTGGAGGAGCAACTCCGCAGTTTCATTGACCTGTTCAAGTATGTGGAGGATAAGGACCTCTTCCAGACGCTCTACAAGAAGAAACTAGCGAACAGACTCATCCACAACACTTCCGTATCAGTCGAGCTGGAGGAAGTTGCCATCAGCGGGATCAAGGTAACGCATGATATGAGGTCTGTTATATAGTGTCACAGTGTAACCTTCACTTATTACTTTTGAGTGCGCAAAGTGAAACCATAGTTATGCTCAAACAACTCTCTGATTCAAACTGTACTGTTAAAATGCTCATGTCATTCTGTCATACTCTAACGTGAGCCTAATGCCTTGTACAGTTGCCGATCCCCCCTTGTTCCATAACAATATGACATTCCCTACGTTATCCGGCTATCAGGACAGATGTGGATACGAATACACTTCTCCACTCCAACGCATGCTCATCGACATGAAGGTCAGCGCAGATCTGACCAAGGAATTCGAGCAGAGTCTGGTTCAGAATAACGAGAAACTCAGCATCGTTTTCGGTGTCAATATCCTTCAGGTATTAGACATGTGACGCGTTATCTCACTAGAATTAATACAATCTTATTTTGCCGTTTTTACATGATCCAAGTTTGGGAAGTTTTGATGGTATCCATGTGTCACTAGCTCTTCAAGCTGTAAAGTTAACAAGAATATCAAGAATCATGGTGGTAGATTAAGTCTCATGAATCTACCTTTATCGATCTCATAGTTTAGGGGTAGGAAGGTGTTCTGACCATCGGAAGAAATGTCAATCATATCTAGATCATATCTGTGCTCTAATACCGTGCTCACACAGTGTTTTCTCAGTCTGGGGCGTGGCCGTTTAACGCAGGCACCTCTGAGAATGATGCAGATAAAACGGGAACTGAGTTCAATGTTCCTCAAGATCTGGCTACCTGCATCGACAAGTTCAAAACATTTTACAGCAAAAAGGTTTGTTCCTTCGAGTATTATAACAGCATCACCTCTTCTTACTTCTCATACTATTGAGTACCATGTCAGAAGTATCGTTGAGCTTTGACCTAGTATGTGTCATTTGCTCTCAAGGAGAGCTTTTCCCTCACTAACCGCTCACTAACCGCTTTTCCCTCACTACTAACCGCTGCTCATCAATACCTCTGTACAGTACAACGGTCGGAGATTGCGATTTGTATTTCCTCTCTGTAGTGGAACAGTTCAGCTGAACCACACGTCCCGACAATACACCATATCCATGTCCGTCCACCAGTTGTCCATCCTGTCCCTCTTTAACGAGAAGGACGTCAATTCTAAGACAGGTTCTATTGAATGCGAGGAATTTTCTCTTTCATTATAGGTTTCTCGATTAAAGGCATCTAAAATAGATTTTAATGATAAGGCAATTGACAGTTGTTAGAATATTTATTCCAATCCTTACTATCAGAAATACTGGAAAGTGTTGGGCTGGATGTTCCTGATTTAGACAAAGCACTGAGCACCCTTGCAGATAACAAACTCTTGAAGAATGAGGGAGGTGAGTGTTGATAAATGACCAGGAAACCCAAATATACCGCCCAAATATACATTAATTGCCGAATTCCATTCATTTTGTAATAAAAACTTCAGATATCTATATGATAAACATGGAGTACGTGAATAAGAAAAGCAAATTCAAACTCCCTACTGGGGCCATGAAAGAACAGGCCGAAAAAGAGGTAGGTTTTTACTATTCAGACACGTTTCTCATTTTTGCGCGAATCACTACCTATGGGTAGTAGGTATAGCAAACTGATTTATGGTAACCACGCGTTATTGTTCACGCGCTGGCACTCACGCAGGTGGAACAAACGCACCAATCGGTGGAAGAAGACAGGAGGTTATACATCCAGGCAGCAATAGTCAGAACGATGAAGAGCAGGAAACAACTGACTCATAATGAGCTCATTCAACAGGTTATTTGATAGTGTGAATTGTGCAAGTGTTTTTTTCAAACGTGCTAAAACTCATAGCTTGTTGAGTAATACAGACATATTTATTCTCGAGGCGATATGAAGTATAAATCCCTGAATTTTAGATCGCCATTCACTCAAAGTTTTGAAATTCTTATGGAGTTCCATTCACACTTTGGACTCGTTCCAAAGACATTTCATTTGTCGAATGACGGTTAACATTCCTGCTCGCACAGGTAATACAGCTGTCTAAAGAGAGATTCTCTCCGAGTGTGTCCATGATAAAGAAAGTGATAGAGATCCTTATCGACAAGCAGTACTTGGAGAGGAACGAAGAGCAGAAAGATTTGTACCAGTACTTGGCATAGGATGAGGCCTGTGGGACTTTTCAATCCGGATAAACTCTTGGAAGGAACTGTTTCGATGTTTTGTGAACTGTTGATACGTTTGTGCCCCAGTGTTTTTGGAGGATATCTAATGGGCTTGATTGGATAATATCTACACTTCCAAACGTTATGGGATGAAAGAAAAGCGCATGAAATTTTCCGAGCTGAACACTAAGAAACTATATGATAACTATTAAACAGGATGAGGTGATAAACTTTGTTCCATCTTTTACGGGACAACTCAAATCAGTATGAATTTATAAGTATGTCTTCATATTTCTCGGTAATTTCGTTCATCCATGTGTCTCATTGTGTCTACGTACGAGTACATTCCTTTCATTGAGGTACATGATTATAAACTACCGGTGTTGCCATACTCAAGACGACTTTCTTTCATAAAGTTTGGGAATCGATTATCGTTCTTTGATTTACGTGTCACTTCGACATTGAGCTAACGTGTCTCAACCAGATTCTTCGATTTTGTTGAAAGCACAACTGCGCGCGCGTAACACGTACTCTGTAAGCTATGACGGTTGCAGCGCACATAACAAAAAATCCTCGCGCGCTCCGATAATCCCAATTATCACAGTGGTACAGTGGTACACAACTCAGCAGTCAGCAGATATTGACTTAAGCATTTGATTTTTGAACAAAAACATGAAATATTTCAGGTATGCCGATTAAGATTAGCATATCTGGCCTTGTTAAAAGTATTTCACCAACACCATAAAACTCCATTTGATTATCGGTATTGATTTCCCTTGAGCATTGAAAAATTCTTTGATTCAAAGAAGTTTTTAGAGGAGTCTTGGTGCTATAATGGATTAGTAGTTAGTAGTTTCTCTCAGTTCAAACTCATGGAAAACACCAAATTAAGTGTAAGTGATAGAGTGAATATATAAGCACAATCATACTAGATAGATATATAGATGACGATAAGCTTATAAAGCTACCGTAGTGCCCCATACTATAAACTCAGTAAACAGCGATGTAAAATATAAACAAGAGGATGAATTAACTTAAAATGACAGAACAGAAGTGAAACGAAATTTTGAAAAATGCATTGAAACCCCAATATTTATCATTATCAAAACAGAAGAGCCATAAGAAACAATAAGTTAATCTGAAAATAAAACAAGTACATAGCATACGTGATTTTATTGTTTCAAATTTAAGTCTGATAGCATGAATAGACGTCAAGGTCTGAGACCCTCCTGAATTTATTTTTTGGGACTTCCCTATGAGATGGGACTGGACACTTTGATGACAACAAGGACTTCCAAAGGGACGATAGGGTATGGTGTATTACAACTCCTCTCTTAGTACTTGCATATCCGTAAACGCCAAAACAGCATTATCTTTCATAAACTTCTTCAAATCTTCAACCTGAGCGATATTTTAATTGTTAGGAAATGTATGTAGAATGTAGATAGATAGATAGATAGACAACAAGTTACAAGATAGATAGATATATAGATAGATAGATAGATAGATAGATAGATAGATAGATAGATAGATAGATGCATTACCTCTCTCTCGCCGTTGTAAACTACAGGTTTGCTATCACCACCAGCAGGCACGAAGTATATGGTGGGGAAGCCCTTCACCTCGTATGAACTAGGGTAGTCGTTGGCTGTGGCATCAATCTTCGCAATGAGGAGGTTCTTCTCACCTGGGGAAGAGGGATGAGGGGAAAGAGTGGCGGTAAACGAGGAATACTGCAGCACTGGATGCTATCCAATCAAGAACGGGGAACTACTAGTGACTTATCTTGTCAGGATGCTTTCCGCACAATGATAGGCGCTGTGTGTCGAAATGGACGAGATCGCGATACTGTCATTATCGCGAATCTCGATAATTAGAAGTATTCGGTAAAAATACTATGGTATTATGGCTGACGTAGTGTTTCAATGATTATTCTAATTCCATGATGCTGTAGAATATGGATCTTCGCTATTGATATTCGCACACACAAACCCACGTCCCACACTCAAGGTATAAGTACCTCGCTGATCACACCTCTATTGTTTACGTGATTCTAATTGTTGAACAGGATAACAGAACACACAAACACACACTAACACACTAACACAAACACACAAACACACAAACACACACACACACGTCACACACACTAGGACACTTGTATTAGCCATAAGGACACGTAAACAACATCAAATTAGACACGTATCAGCTTGTGAAACACGGAATAGAGATTCCAGGTGTGATGTCCTAATTGGACTATTGTATTCGAAATGGATTGTTTTCATGTGACAGAAAGACGGAATGTGTGAAAAAAGCAATGCCTGTGTAGCTTTATTTATTGACAGTGTAAATTTTACATGGGACTGTCAGTATACTAATACACCTAAGTAGAAAATCTGGATGCTTCCAGAAGCACAAACACTATTAGAAGTGGTGTTGGAGACAATGATCCTAGCAAAGAAGGTTCTATAATGACAAATTAATCATCATCCGCTCCTTTGCAATCAATCAAAGTCGGAATCATATTGAATAATGAATACGTCAGTACGTCAGTACTTACTTTTCAAATCTTTAGCGAGCTGGTTGTATTTCGGCTCGAGGGATTTGCAATGGCCACACCACGGAGCATAGAACTCGATGAGAACATCACGGGTAGGATCCTCGACCAGGGAGTCGAATGTGGAGCCCACCACCACACTCACCGGACCAGTCTGCTTCTTGGGGACAGGAGCACTCTTCCTCCGGGCCTGGGACACAGATGAAGTTTGATTAATCAAAGTTTATATACAACATTTCTGTCTACCAAATCACCTCGGTATAATTATAGCAACCTTGAATCTATGTATAAATCTTCACAGAAAAAGGTAATATAATCCCGAGAACGAAATATCCGCTATCAAATGTCACTGATAATAATGTGACTTATTTCAGCTACTCTAATCTTTAATTTTGAGCTTCATTTTTCTCCGACCTTCATACCATATGTTGGCACGCCTTTGAAATTTAGCATACAACTGTGATAGGATACTGGATTAGATTTGAATGTGTTTGACGTAGTACAGTAAGCCTGAGAGTGAACTTACCTTACCAATGATAACTTGAATTGATCCGAATTAAACTTAATCCAATGATGAATGATCATTGATATTACTCATTATTTTTGAGCACTTTTTTATTGTTGGATATTTTTTCAAATTATCCATAGCAGGCAGCCGCTTCGTTAATGAGTTTCATTCGCACTTATGTATTATAAAGATTAAAGAGGCTCCCTCTTTTTTCTTTTGATGAGCCAATTCTTCCATTGTCCGCAGAACTATATATCAGTTAGACTATGATCAAATCATCTGACTAAAATATAATATACATTTTGGGGAGAGCTGTTGCACATCTGACTCCAATAACAGTATAATACAACACTATTATGAGTGTGTGTACCATCATGTTTCTTGTGATAACCATACTACATGTTCGTGTTACCGTAGGTTGCGATCCATAGTTCTCTGTTGTTACTCTCTCTTGTTTTTGTTGTACTGTGTGCGCGCGACCAAGTGGTGGAGAGGTGTCAAGCTGTGTCAAGTGAGTTGTCATGGTGATTGTACTTTACAGCACTATACTCATCCTGGTTGGTGGTGTCATGATCAGAGATACCAGGATACTCAATGTTCTGCTCAATGGTCTTGGTGTTATGATGGCTAGTGCAGCTATGCTGGGAGGTACCACTCTAATGGTAAATATTTCACTGTATCCGTTTGGTATTTGACTCGTTTTCGCAGAAAAATTGTCGTTACTTTGTTTGGACTAAGTTCTGATTTGACCTCTGTTCAGCATGAGATCATAATTCTGAATTGGCCATGCCATTTGTCGATTGGAAACCACCCGAATAATCAGTCATATCGATACAAATATCAAACAACACTATAGCACTCTCTTTCAAAACAACCACGCTTTTCAGCCGACCATATTCAAGGACATGAAGGGACAGCATGGACTTACAGAGAACTCCGCATTTTACGGTATGATAATCTGTAACGCTGCTATCATAATCTCGGGTCCCTTTGCCCGGTCCATAACCCAGCTGCTGGGGACCCGTGTTACCCTCATTATATCTGTCATCCTGTGTGGTGCTATAAACAACGTCCTATTCTACCCAACCAACTACCTTGTTTACACGGCCTTCCTTCTCAATGGGGTGGGCTGGGCAGTCTTCAGAGTGGCCGCTCTAGCCTACATGACGAAAAACTCGACCAGCACCAGCTTGTCGCGGAACAACGCTATCCACTGGATCATGTGGACCATAGGACTTATCCTGGGAAACGGTGTGGCTATGATACTCAACATAGGGAGTGATGAAATTAGCGGTGAGAAGCGGTATAGGATCGCCACCGCTATGACAGTGATTTCTCTGCTCGGTATACCAGGCTACTTCTTCACTCGGGACATACCCTCAGAGGAGCAATTACCGCTAACACGGGGTGATGGGGAGAGGAGTAGGGTCGCGACGGGGGAGAGTGCCATCATACCCGCACCTCACTTTAACAAACCGGAATCAGATATCCTAGCCACAGGATACGATCCCATCACGACCGATAACTTTGCAGCGGAGCGGGGAGCGAGGGAGAGATTGATGGAGATGTTCAGGGTTATGCTGAGGAAAGATACCCTACTCCTTGTAGCACCAATGTTTGCAGCGGGGGTTTACGCCACTTCCTACACTCCCATCATCCCAACAGCGGTCGGCGCTATTTCCCGGCCATGGATAGTCTCCGCGTTCGGCATCTTGGTAGGGTGTGGTCAGTTGGTAGGTGCATCAATAACGGGGGGAGTGGTTGAGAGGATCAGTATCAGGAAGATATCGATAGTGACTGCCAGTCTCTCCGTGCTTACATTCATTCTGGTGGCACTTGTCGTGGACATGGGCTTCAGTGAACGGTGGAAGGAATGGGTTGACTTCTCTGAGGTTCTCATACTGATTCTAGCATTCTTCATCGGGGCGTGCGACATGTCTAACAATGTCTGTCTGTCTGTCTCTATAGGAAGGGTATACAGAGGTGACTCTGATGCAGCGTACAGCTTGTTTGTCACTGTCATGAGTTTTAGTATGATTTGTTGGTATGTGATCACAACATTTACCAATTCAAAACTTTATGTCACACTAATCTTGTATTCAGTGGTTTCGGTACTTACTGCTCTGTCTTTTTCTAGCTTGGCAGTTGATCGGCGATAGTTTTCAGTTTTTAGTTGAGACATACATATTTGATTAACTAACAACTATTTGATTTTTATGTTGCTTTGAATCACCAGGGATAGGAATGACATGGCATTATGGATTAATTTCACAAATTTAATTCCTGCCGTTTGAAATAAGATCATAATGTTGATGAATCATTTAATTGATGAGAGAGAGTTAGTTAATTCTCTTTTGACTCTGTTTACAAATGAAAATACGTCCTTTAATTGTAAACAGAGTCAAAAGAGAATTAACTAACTCCCTCTCATCGTAACTTATGCGACTCTTATTCAATCGTCCAATCCATGAACTATGTAATCATTTAATTGTTTCTGACCGTGATATGGCTATATGGCTATTGTCATACTACTCTTCGAATCTTACTCTTTGGCCCTTGGTGAATAGCAACAATGTCACTGCAATTATTGATATATGACTGAAATACTAAATAGTGACTTAAGAAATAAATGAACACACACAAACACACATAAACACTCACACTCACACACACGTCACACACACGTCACACACACACGTCACA
>CAMPET010000293.1:38935-59154 GCA_946803715.1 Beroe ovata
ACACACACACACACACATACACACAAACACAAACACACACAGTACACACACACACACACACATACTACTCACCTGTAGTTTTCCGGCAAGATAGTCCTCCACGAATTCCTCCAGTGTCTCTGCAAAGTCGTCCATATCGTCTAACACATCCTCGTCTGGACTATACTTGTCTCCCCCTGCTGTCTTGATCCCAAACACTGTCTCCTGTATACGGGGTAATGAGTGCTGGGATCAGACGAATTCGAAACTTTAAAGCGAAGTGTCAACGTCATAAACGATAATTATATCAATGTTTAGCAACGTTGTAACTTACAGCTCCGAGCCCAGTCAATTTCATGGCATCCATGTCAGCACTCTGTTTACTCTCGTCACACATGACAAAGTGTAGTCCCTTCCCTGTGAACTTTCTCGCTACACTGGCTGACTTCTCCTGCCAGTACTTCGTATCTGCGGAGCCGTGATGTTAGATTTCAGAGCTTATGGATAGACTGGTCTGGGGAAGAGGGTTATTTACTATTTTCGGTATTTTGTTGTGAGATAGCGCTTCATTGCAACGACTTTCATGTCAGAGTAGGTCTTATAGTTATATCATCGGTGATCAGACTTAAAAAGTTAGAACGCTTAAAAACTTCTCGGTTATAGTTAGCCAAGCAACAGTAACAAATAGAACATAAGAACATTAATCAGTCATAGAACATAAACAGCGACATCTAAATAAGTCAGTTGTTGATAATATCTCATTATGATGATTCAGAGAGCAATACGCGCTCCCGTGCAGAACCCTCATAACTGTGAAGAGGACCCCTGATTGATTGATGCCGTGATGTCTACCAAGTTAGCATCACCAGTCGAAAGAGATTTATTAACCATGACCACGCCCTGTTTTGCACCTCTGGGTGATAGGGGCTCCCTTGAGGTGCTGTCAGAGTTCCTCCCTGCTTTGGCTTTGATCCAACTCTTGAACTTTTTCATACGGTACATGTACATGATTGGGTTAAACAGACTGTTCAAACAGATACACAGGTAGAACACTACGAAGTACGCGTATTCGTTCATGGCTCGGCTTTCCCACACTGCGACTGTGTTGTAAGAGTGTACAGTAACCTGATCAAGGCTGTCACGTGACATGCTATGATTAATGACAAGTCCACCAATGACAGTCAGGGAGAAGGGGGCATTGAAGAGTAAGTAGAGGAGAGTGACGAGTAGGATGGTCACAGTCGCTGAGTTCTGCTCCCTTGCTGACACAGATATTCTACCTGATGCTCTGGCCGATATCCTGAGGTAGATAACAGACACAACTGCGGACCCTGATATCGGGATGATGGAAAGCCCTGGTATGACGGAGAAGAGGGAGGACAGGACCACGCCCCTCTGCACATCTCGGGGTGTGACAAGAGTGTCAGGGTCCTCATGAGCAGGGAACAGTGCCGGGTAGCATGACAACCACTCCGGTCTATACACGATGTACATGCCGTGTGACCAGAACATGCCTAGTATCAGGGCAAGCAGTGACAGTGAGAATAGCAGAGGGATAGCCCAGGCTACACGCTCATTCAGACACATAGACGGTCTGATGATGACACACAGGCGAGACACACTGAGGAATGCAATGAGGAATATCGACATTATGGGGATTGCTGACCATGTGACACCCCATATGTCACAAAACCAGGGGGATGAAAAGAGGGTGCTGGCTCTGTCCTGCTGTAATGCTGCTTCTATGATGGGAAAGATGGTCACACAGGCTAGAAGATCGACTGTTGATATGATGGAGTACACATTCCTGATGTAGCGGTTGTTCGGCTTGCTTGTTTTTACAGTTAGGAAGTATGAGAGTGCAACACTGTTGAAAACTATTCCACACAGGGAAACCAATATCAGGATACACGCCAGTATAGTGTCAACCAATCTGTAATTGTCCATTCTGTCTGGGAAAGAGGCGGTCACACCACATGTCAATACTCCGAATCTTCAATCTTGTAGAAAAAGAGTGGGAACAACGCGACCTTCCAGATGATGGGCAATCGATGGATAGAATACGTAGACGCCCGTAATCAGTGATTTTATAGAAGCAGCATTCAAAGAAAAAGCTTTCAAGTATTTATAAGTACCTACGTGAATTCAAAACAAAAGATCGAATAAGGCAAATAGTACATGCAATATTCAAGGATAGCTGATGAAGTATTCGCGAGTCTGCCACAAAGCAGAAACAGTCACAATATGAAAGTGACGCATGATAGAGCGGTCATGCATTATCATTTGGTATCATGGAAGATCGAGGAAGTGTTGAATGATCATTAATTGTTCTACCAGACAGGTTAAGAAAGATGCTGATCTCAAGAAAGGCGGTCTTGGTAGAATTGCATCGGTGGCACATGAGATCTCTCAATATCCCAACATGATAGCAATTTTATCACCTTTTATCACAATCAATCTGGCGAGAGCGCTATTTAAATAGAGCATTCGCGTTTATTTTATAGCCACCCATAGTTTTAGTGTCTCATAGAGCACCTAGGTAGGCGGTAATTTACCTAGGTAAGTGGTAATCTACCAGCGGGAATTATATTCAACTGAAACACCAGCTGCAAAATAAATAACGATAGTACTAGTAGCTAACATATTCCACCCGACTGTACCAGAAACGAATTGATCGCGAAGAGGGGGTCGAGACAAAGATATTCGAAATGAAACTCATCATCCTGGGCAAATCTCATGTCCGGAGCTACGTATAATCACGTAACGCTATGAAAATCGCAATCTTTGTACAGCTTTGCGAGAACCATGACAAATGAGGTAGGTAAGAGGATGAGACTGCTGAGTGTGAATTGCTCATGGTATCTTGGTGCGGTAGAGGGAAAGCAGTACTATTGATCACTTTGTCACACGACACGTCATAGTAGCCGCAGCGAATGATACTCAATAGGTACAGTTTTACGTATTATCAAGCGTGAGAACCGAGCGAATGAACCGAGCGAATGAACCCACAACTATGACTCTTGTGGCTGATTGCAGCTGACAATGAGGTACCTGTTCGCAACAGGATGGGAGGATAGTATAGGATAGAATGAACTAATAAAGAATGAGAAGTTAGTATAGGATAGAACAAACTAACAAAGAATGAGTGGTGCTGCAACACGAGGATAGACACCTGCTTCCTACATGTCGCCATGAGAAAGTAGAATATTGCATAATCTTGCCCTATTTTAGAATAGCAAGCCCCAGAGTAAACTAGTAAAATTCGCATATTCTTCATAGGTGCCGAATTAGGCGCATGAATGTTAATATCAATCGTATTTATGTTGAACTGTTACATGCGCAATTTTCAACTTCTACTTTGGTGGGTGAAGTCCTTGGTAAGCCACAGCATCGACCATCTTACCATCATTCACGACATAACGGGTCATTTCAAATTTCGAAGTAAAAAAGGATAGGTGTAAGGAAGGAGATCTGTACCTATTGGCTATTACCTACCTAGGTCTGACAAATCCAATACCGATTCGAGAAAAATGGATTGATATTTGCAGCATAATCTAAAAATTTGCAAAGCAAATGCACACTCTCGAGTGCACAAATTAAAGCTATAGACTCACTCTTGTCGAATCCTTTGCCGTAGTCTTTGCTGGTGTAGATTCGTACAGTGTCTACTGCGTTGTATATCTTGTCACAGTTCGTACAGTCATAGTCTCCAACCAGTGGTTTATCATGTTCACTGATAGTTAATATGATTGGGTGAGTGATTGATTGCAGTCCATGATCAGTCACCCTATATTATAATGATGCACNCCCACAACTATGACTCTTGTGGCTGATTGCAGCTGACAATGAGGTACCTGTTCGCAACAGGATGGAAAGATAGTATAGGATAGAATAAAGAATGAGTGGTGCTGCAACACAAGGAGACGCATAGACACCTGTTTCCTACATTTCGCCATGAGAAAGTAGAACATTGCATAATCTTGCCCTATTTTGGAATAGCAAGCCCAAATGTAAACTAGTAAAATTCGCATATTCTTCATAGGTGCCGAATTAGGCGCATGAATGTTAATAACAATCGTATTTATGTTGAACTGTTACATGCGCAATTTTCAACATCTACTTTGGTGGGTTAAGTCCTTGGTAAGCCACAGCATCGACCATCTTACCATCATTCACGACATAATGGGTCATTTCAAATTTCGAAGTAAAAAAGGATAGGTGTTATGTAAGGAAGGAAAGTTTAAAACTTTATAACACTACTTTATACAATCAAATTTGAGATTATGATTCATGACAGATGAATTGTAAGGAAGGAGATCTGTACCTATTGGCTATTACCTACCTAGGTCAGACAAATCCAATACCGATTCGAGAAAAATGGATTGATGTCAGGCATAATCTAAAATTTGCAAAGCGAATGCACACTCTCGAGTGCACAAATTAAAGCTATAGACTCACTCTTGTCGAATCCTTTGCCGTAATCTTTGCTGGTGTAGATTCGTACAGTGTCTACTGCGTTGTATATCTTGTCACAGTTTGTGCAGTCATAGTCTCCAACCAGTGGTTTATCATGTTTACTGATAGACGATAGTTAATATGATTGGGTGAGTGATTGATTGCGGTCCATGATCAGTCACCCTATATTATAATGATGCACTTCTCAGAAATAGGGCATATATAATACATAGGGCACTGTGCGAAAAAGATGGGTATGGATACATGATTAACACTATATAGATGATTTGAGCTAACAAATCAGTCACCACTACACAGTTAGCATACGCAATAAAAAGTACCTGATAGATGCAGTTAGATCTGCAACAGAGGAATCAGCAGCTAGAGGGATCGTGGCAAAGGCTTTCTCCTTCTTAGCGATGTAAAGAGTAGGATACACTACCAAAATGGCAGGTTTTGATACCTGGACGATCGTCAATTTCAATTTCCACGTGGTTTGTTGAAGAGGGGTTAGTTGGTATCTTCTATTCACTAGTAGCTACCTTGAAAAGTTTAGAAGCAACTGTAGCATCGAATGAGTGGCTGCAAGGATATGAACTCCTGAGGTCATTACTAAGCTCCTCGAACAACTGGAATTCCACTGAGTCTGGCTGTAGTCCAGGGAACAGCCCCACCACTCTCACTGTCGTGGGCTTCTCAACCTGAGAGCGAGAGAGAGATAGAAACAGACATGAACCTATGATTCGTGAAAATACGACTGGGTTGGGGTACCCGTATGTGTAAACATAAGTGTAAAAGAGGGTGGGAAGAGAGGGATGCGCATCACATTGTTTCATAAGTAAGTGTAAGCAGGTTCCACTGCAAATTGTGCATCCCGTCCCCCTTTGCAAATTTTACACGGATGAGTTGGTACTACACATACGTGTTAAAGTAAGCATGTTATTTTGTTATAATACTAGGTGAGCTGTACCTCTTTTTTGTGAGCACTGCTGGTTATTTCATATGTATGTGGATTCTTTTCTGTCACCATGGTGCTGACAATATCTGAAATATTTGCCCTACACAGTTAGGTACTAAATCTTATCAGTAGTCTTTTCTATTTGATCTATGAAAGTAAGAAGTCCTAACCATGAGCTGTTCTGCCTCCTTTAAATTCACTGGCTTTTCCATTTCTAAATATTTTGAGGGTGGGGTACCCAGTCACACCATACTCTTTAGCAAGATCTGTTTCCACAGTTGCATCTACAGTAGCAAGAGGGATATCATGACTCTTCAATTGTCTAGCGGCATTTTCATACTCTGGCTTCAACTTCTTACAATGTCCACACCTGAACACATTTGAAATGGATTAGGACTTATCTAACTGACACATTCAAGGCCTATAATAAACTTATCAGGGAAAAACAAACTTACCATGGAGCAAAAAATTCCACAAGCATGATTGGTTTGTTGATAACTATTTCATTAAAGTTAGCTGTGGTGAGTTCTAGGACTTCAGATTGAGGAGGTTCCCAATTTGGGTCGGAAAGTTCCTTCATCTTCTCTACAATTTCAAAGGTTGTCCTACCCCCATCATAGTCTATGGGCTCTTCAACACCTTTCTTAAAAATCTTCAGAGTTGGAAAACCTTGAACACCATATTTGGTCCCAAGATCTTGATATTCATTTGCATCCACTTTGGCAAGAACTGCAATACTGCCTGCTTCTTTGAGTTCATGAGCAGCAGCATCATATTCTGGAGCCAGCTTCTTACAATGACCGCACCTAAAACAATTCAATTGGAGGATTTATATCATAAGAATCTTAATAACATTGAATTGCCTAATCATTCTTTTACTTCTCATTCATATTTGTAATTAGAGATATACTGACCATGGAGCATAAAATTCAACCATAACCACTTCTTGAGAGGCTATGAAGCCTCCAAAGTTTATAGGATTCAGGACATAAACACCATTCTCTATGGTGACTTCTTCATCTGTTGTTTCATCACTCTGCTCATCTAAGATGTCTGTTTCTCCTGACAAATGTACGTGTAACTCAAGTTCTATTCCTGCTAAAAAAATACATCACCAAACATTGGCATGCAACATGTGAACAAAGCATACCTTGTGATGAAACAAGCCATATGGTAAATCCAAGTAAAACACAGAGGTGTTTCATTATACAGTACCCTGTTTGATATTTCGAATAAGATCAATTACAGAATTACTAAGGAAGAATACTAAGGAAGAATACTAAGGAAGAATACTAAGGAAGAATAACTAACAAATAAAATGTTTAATGTGAAAAATGGTACTTAAAACTGTGGGGGTATGGTGGATCAGGAGGGTCACAGTCAAGAAGACCTATCTTGATCCACCATAGTATGTGTTAATGGAAATAACTGTTTTAGACTGATTAGGTATTCAATTTCTGTGACAACAGACTGGTCTGCATATAACCACATGTTTGGAATACAGCAAGGCCAAGCTAGGTTCATAACCAGTTTGTCTTGACCAATGCCAACTCTAAAGTTCTGGTTATTACAAAACATATCCATGAGTTGGACAATGAGTGCGTTCAGAGTACTCCATTATGCATTATACTCCACAAGCAAATGATGTATCAGCTGGTCTTCATGTGAGGGACAAGACAGGAGAACCAAAGATTAAGTACAATCGCACCAGACTGTGAAAACAATTAGTGTTCTGAATTATATTTTACAACAACCAGAAAACTAGCATATGTATATGGCGTGGATCAAAAATGACATAAAAATAGATTAATAGAATAAATTACACAACCACTTGAGCGAATATTTAAGCGCAGTGCGTTTTCATTACCGGCCGAAGTTATCTGTCTACTATTTTTTGCGCGCGCTTTCATCGAAGGCCGAATGCGCGCCGCGCGCAAAAAACAGTGGACTGATGACATCCGGCAACGTTTTCATATTAAAGCTGAAGGCCAAAAATGACTAAGGCGTGCGCGCAAACAAAGAATTCAAATAATTTCTGACAACGCGGCGACGATCTGAAAGATTGTGAAAAGGAACTGCGTCAAGAAAATGAAATACCGTGGACATGCCTACACTCTTCAGTCGAAAAACTGTGGACATATATGATATCTGGCAATATAATTATGCTTCGCGATCTGCCTGCACAAGAGTCAAGACAGAAGTCAAATAAAAATAGCATGATCACTGATCAGGCATCCAGGCAATGTTATTAGACTTCGTTTTATAAATTTTATTGTGGATTATTTCAATTTAATTTGAATTTCTGGCTATTTTAAATAAAAAGCTTCTCATAGTTCTGCTATCCATCTAATTTCTAGAGGTAATTTGGTTTAAAGTGACAGTTTGATCTCATACCTGAACTAGATTATGTTGGAAGATTTAATATATTTCGAATCCATAATTGTTTCATCATTTCACTGACCCCTGGATTGATACCAATTTTTCTCAAAAGGTGTATTTGATGCATGTCCATGGATAATGGAGATGAGGATCTGGATTTGCTCCAGAATACATCAGGAGACATTAATTTGTCAGATGATTTCCTCAGTATGCTTAATACTGATTGCAAGCCTGCAGATATAGATGAATTCAATTCTTGGTTTCAGGATAACATAGTCTCAGATGTCCCTCCCCTGCCATCTGACAGTATTCTTGACAGTCTTTGCACTGAAACAGAGCTTGCAACTAACCCTTATGACATGTTAGAATATGACAATAATATCCAACCAAATTTCTATAATGGATTTGATGACATGTCACATTCAAATACACTCCAAAGTACCAACTATATTGCTCCATCAAGAACTCCAAAGAATGAAGTTTATGCCACAAATCAGATATCTAATAATGTAACATTAGATAACTTTGGACATATTCCTTGTGAATCAAGAGGAAGGAACAATGATGCTGGAAACAAATATCTTATCAAAGAAACATTTTACGAAGATAAATCAGGCAACACTTTTATTGAACAGGAGTACCTGAGAGAAGATGAGTATATGGGTGAGTTGTTAGTAAGTTTATGCTAGTTGCAGTTTTACAACAATAGATGTTGCTCCTATCTCTAATACCTGAAATCAAATTATTCAGGTAAGAATAATACTGAAGTTCTCAGCAGTGTTGGATATAAACGTCCCAGAACTGAATGTCTTAGCAATACTCAATCAAAGGTGAGTTTAAGCGGAGAATGGTGTGTTCCCATACTGTAATACAACATTTCATGACTATGAGTGACCTTTTACTATTCTCCCATATAAGCTCATATTCATTCCAGGAATTTGTTCCACTAAAGACAGTTATCAGACCAGCAAAACCTGAAAGGAATAAGGTTTCTCCTAATCAGAGATCAAGCAATGTCAAACCTGTTCAAGTCCAAGTGAAAAAAGGGGTTGATCCTAAATCGTTTCCTACCCAAACTTCTGCACAAAGTCTGGCACAATCTACTCGGATATTCATACCCACCAAGGGACAAAAAGGAGCCAGTAATGTTGCTCTCATGACAACCATGCCCCCTAAAACCAGGCCTCCTAATGTATCTAACGAGCAGGACAACTCTATAACTCCTCAGAGAGTTCTCTATGTATCATCTCGGGGTAGGGGTACCAGCCCTCCACAAGCTGCTGTACCCATCACTCAACTGAAGGATGAACGACTATCTCCAACTTCTACTGTCATCAATGAATGGGAACAGTCAATCAATGATCCCCCGACTGTCGTTGGGAACTCAATCACCTTCCATAATGGGAGAGTTCAAATTCATAAAGGACCTGTCCAGGTCAAATCTGCGACTATTTCAACCTCCGATACAAAGGGAGGGATTGCAGACAATCAAAAGCATATTGCCAAGAAGGTCCCTGACGCTCCTCGCGCAAATATTATCAAAACTGAGGTAAGTTGCGTTGGATGACATAGCTACATCATGCTGCCATTGATGCTAGATTCTGAGGAAACGCAATTGTCATTGCAGTTTAATGTATACACTACTCTCTAGGTAAAACAGTCTCAGTCCCAGAAACCGCAGACCACTCCTAATAAGGACACCAACCACATTTCCATACAAGGAAAACCAGGGCTCGGTAAGATTGCCTCCGAAGTTTCGTAACAATTTTGCCACCGAGGTTTTAAAACTTTTCTCATTTGATCGACTCTCAGATTTTGTATTTGAGGTTTAATTGCGCTAAGTATAGTGAACTACCTATGATTAACTATCAGTGAATATCGAGAAGAATATCGAGAAATCAACTCACTTGAAGATAACAAAGCCTGTCAACTCTGCAAAACCTATTGCTAAAGATTTAAAAGCAAGGTAGTTATTCGGGCAAAGGTCACCCTCCGCTCTCTCATCCGGTGACAGTGATAGTATTAACTCCTTACATGAATGATTATACTAAGTAAAGTACAACATCATTTTGTTTTGCAGTATAAAAGAGGAAGAGCCAGAGGAGAAGAGAACCAACCACAATGCCGTTGAAAGGAAGTACCGATATTCAATCAATGATAAGATCATGGAGCTCAAGGACATGCTGGTTCCTAAAGATACAAAGGTAGGCATCAGCTCAACTGCTAGATTGCTAGATAAACCATTTCCTATGATTCATGTCACACAACTAACATGACTGGTTTCAGATCCAGAAGTCTGGTGTACTGCGGAAGGCAATTGAACACATCGAGAATCTGCAGAATACGATACTGAAGTTGAAACAGGATAACTTGCAGCTAAAGAAGAAGCAAGAAATCTTGGAAAAGAATAACCATGTTTTGACACTGAAACTAGCAGAGCAAGGAGCCAATGTCGTGTACCTTGACAAAACACCAGGTAAACATTATCTATTGAACCAGCACCTAAGTATCATCATTGTAATCCACACGTGCGAACTGTTGTTAGTAAGGCAAACTCATCTCTGTCTCCAACTCTAGACCTAGTGGAGCCACCAGGTCTCTACAACAGTGTTGGTGACATGTCTCCCACGACAGAAGTTGGTGACAGCAGTCCCTCTAGCAAGAGTCCTGGGTACTCCTACCCTCACAATCTACCTGACAGTCCTGAATCTCTGGTATGTGTGTGACGAATACATTTCGCAATCCCTCATTGATGGTGTAGAACTGAATCTTTTGTTTGTTTGTATGTGGATACTGGATACTATTTGTATACTTGTACCTTTGTATGTTGATGGTGACCCTATTTCTCCCTGATAACTGTAGGGAAAGGGGGTAAAAATCTATCCGGCGACTCGCCCCCCCCCCTAACTCATGTGTGTCTCCACAGCGACAAAGTGACACTGAGTCGCGACACATCAGGAGCAACAGTGGCAGTAGTGGTGGCTACTCTAGTGCAGAGGAAGGCCACCTCGTGAAGAAACCTCGGTACACCATGGAATCAACGGGAAATCACCGTGAGTCATACCTCCACTCTTGTTTTTTAGTGTTTTTCTCGGCAGCCAGGGTTTTCATTAGTCAACATGAACAGAGTAAATGTTCATTCTAGATTATAACACTGTAATATGAGACCGGTTCCATCATGTTTTGTCTCATTTTCCTCCCCTTCTTTGACGTCATAACATTGTCTCGTTTCTAGCAAACTCAGACAATTGTATCGCTGTGTTTGCCTCTAACACAATGATAACGGGGAATAAGAAAATAAAGTAATGACTTATGTAATTTGATGACAAGGGGGGCAACTGGGCCGTAGTCCCCCTCAGAAAAATGAAAATTTTATTGATAGAAATTTTCAAGAACTTCACTCTTTCAAACAGAAGTTAACCTCTGCCTAAACCTCGCAAACATTCCTACGTCACCGGTATACAATGGTGTCAACGCATTCCATCACATGATCGCAAGCTATCCAATGTCACAGTTATCCAGTGGTGTCAGCAGGTTGTAACGAATACTCCAATCGTCACATAGCCTTGTTCGGACGAACTGGTGTCAGCGCATTGTATCTCAATAATTCCTTCGTCACCGGTATATAGTGGTGTCAGCTCAGCAAAATGTGACGAATGAATACCCCAATCGTCACACAGCCCTGCCATGACATACTGGTGTCAGCGCATTCCATCGCAAGTTGTGACGAATGAGTACCCCAATCGTCACACAGTCTGTCATGACAAACTGGTGTCAGAGCATTCCATCGCAAGCATTCCTACGTCACCGGTATGTAGTGGTGTCAGCAAGCTGTGACGAATGAGTACCGAAATCGTCACATAGCTTTGTTCTGACGAAGTGGTGTCAGCGCATTCCATCGCTAGCATTCCTTCGTCACCGGTATGTAGTGGTGTCAGCAATTTGTAACGAATGAGTACCCCAATCGTCACACAGCCCAGTCATGACATACTGGTGTCAGCGCATTCCATCGCAAGCATTCCTACGTCACCTACGGTGGTGTCAGCAAGCTGTGACGAATGAGTACCCAATTCGTCACATAGCTTTGTTCTGACGAACTGGTGTCAGCGCATTTCATCGCAAGCATTCCTTCGTCACTTCTATATGGTGGTGTCAGCAAGTTGTGACGAATGAGTACCCCAATCGTCACACGGCCCTGTTCTGACGAACTGGTGTCAGCGCATTCCATCGCAGGCATTCCTTCGTCACTGGTTTGTAGTGGTGTCAGCGAGTTTTGACGAATGAGTACTCCAATCGTCACATAGCCTTGTTCTGACGAACTGGTCTCAACTAGACACGAAGGAGAGGGGACAGGGGGCTGCAACCCCCTGGGAATAATTTGACCTCTGAAGATTTTCAATAACTTTGCCCTTTCACTCAAAACTTCTCTAGCTTCTGGGGGCTGCGCCGCCAGACCCCCGCTTCCATTTACAAGGCAAACCTGACTCGCTTCGCTCGCCAAGGCCCCCTCCTGGAAATAATGTCTGGCTGCGTGTCTGACATTACCTTCAGCTACAGAGAGTCTCTCATTATTCCAGTAGTTTAAACAGCACTTTCACAGCTCAATATAAACTACATCCAACACTCCAACATCCCCCCATTCCCACTGCAGGTGATCAGAGAACTATCCCTATGCTGTGTATGGTGTTCATGTTTGGACTATTCATCCCGAGTCTCATCCCTCAAGAGACCATTGCTTCTTCCTCGTTTGGCCGGAGTCTTTTATCTGTATCCAAATCTTATGTGAGTGTCTACTGATGTCTTTGATGATGCTTTACTGTATTTCACTGTACATCTGAACCGTTATCAAGGGTCAGGAGACGCAGTGCACACCTTTATTTCCTTGTTGTGCAACCTATTTCACCAACTATCAAATTTGCTACTATAGTTTAGTACTATTCACATTTTACCTCTATTCACAGGACTATATTTCCCCTGTTCTCCAATTCTCAATGATGCTAACTGGTTATCTGATAACAACAACACTCGCTTATCTCTTCTTCGTTATCAAGTCTAAAGTTGTTATTAAGAATGAGACACTCTTCAAAACTCGGCTCAGTGACATAAAGCAATCAATTAAAGAGGTAAAGCATTCCATCAGTTAATTCCGTGATTCTTCTGTTACCACAAATCATGAATACAAAGAATATGTCGATATCTGTGGTATATTTTCAATGACAACATGTCTCAACATTGCAGGGGGAATTGAGCACTGCCCAGTCTGATTTGGAGCATATCTTGTGTAATACTGGAGTGAGAGTATATCACAACAAATTATCATACTATCTCATGGTTTGTGGATTATACTGATAGATGGCATGTCCCCATTTAACCCCACCTAACCCCTAGTCAATTACCCCCACATTTAACCCCATACCCCATGTATCCCCACCCAATCCCTCATTTTTCCAGATTGCTGAATACTGTCTCTCCATTCTACCCCACAACAGAATTGTGCACTGGTTGTGCTGTAATAACAGTTCCGTGCTCAGTGATATGCTTCTTTATCTAGCACACCTACAGGCGTCCAATAGGGGTGAGCAGTTTTACGAACTCTCCCTTTTTCAAATATTTCGAATAGGTATCTAAATATTCAATGCGTACTCTGTTCGATGATTTTTGCATGAACCCTTTTCTGGTGATTTTTCTTCCGTGATCCGGCTACACCATTCACATTTCTATCTGTAAGCTTTAGAGATCGTCTGTAAACCTCAATGATGTCTGACAGTTTATTGGAATCTGACAATCTGTCATGATCAGTGCATATAATCTCCTCATTTCAGTGAAACACTATGAAGAATGGAGTAGTCTGTGCTACGCTCTCCAGGCGTCACGATACAACATTACATCATCTAACGGTTATTTGGCACTTTCCCTCGCTGTCAAGAACTCGCTTGCTAAGGTATGGGACAATTGTCTCATGTGATATTTCCGAGTAGTCTTAGAACTCAAATGTTATCGAATCTTATCGACCCAGGCACATTTCTATAGAAGAAGCAATAGGCGGGATGAGAGGTGGATCCAAAATGCTAAGGACTTCATTTTCTCCAAGAAACTGACTGATATTCCACTAGGTAGGACAAAAGCTGTTGTGGAATAACAACAGGACAAAAGATGTTGTGAAACACGATTTGGGACGATTTGCCCCGGTCACAATTTTTCTCCTTGTTGTTTGTAACGCGCGGTGACTACAAACATACTGTCATCGCGCAGGAAGCGCGCAATTCTGCCGCGCGCTGTGAAATTCAGAATGAGGCGACTCCTGCAGCGTGTTGAGTGTATTCGATGATGTCATTCCTAGAAGTCAGAGTTATGATAAGCATTCCTGAGTTATAGACTGTAAGCTGCGATCCCTACCATTCAATTCCCTGGTAATAAGAGGAAAGTTGGTTGATTCAATTTCATCTCCATTTGTCACATGCGTACAATTCACACTTCACAGCATTCATATTGCAGTGAGAAGTTAGCAATGACAAATTATAATTTTAGCGGGTAGAAAGAGATGTATGATGTTAGGAGCTAAGTTATATCATAGAGCATCAATTGACTGGAAGGTCTTTCCTAAAAGAACAATCATGGTGATTGGCTTTAACTTTGTTAGCCTATCAGAAAGCTTCGTATTGTCCAACTTTCTTGTCATGTGGTTTCTAGCTCAGTCATCATAGCTGGAGTGCTGATCCACAATAATATGATGTATCGTGATAAGTGAACAGAATGGAATGCCAGCATAACCTCCAGCCTCCCAATAAAACTGTGCTGTTTCTAAGTAATTTCAATTGCTCGGTTCAAAAGTAACGTGTGTGGCACGTGTTGTACCACTATATGTAACGTGTAATATCACGTGTAATGTCACGTGTCACGTGTAATAACCGATAACCCACAACGTGAATAAAGGAAGTGTTTATGAGTTGCTAGGTTTCCCCAGCTTAGCCACTCTCTATACCCGACAACTAATTGCCAGATCAATTACAGGTCAATTACCCTACCCAAATAGGCTACCCAGGAAGACGTGGGTATATGGAAAGTTTCCGATACTTCGTATCACACCAGGTCATTAAGATCGGGTAATGGAACTTCTATTGTAGTGGAGCCATACTATAAACGTGGTAATCGCCAGTTGTTATATAATCAGTACCGGGAGATGATGGCTCTTGCAACCATTTATACACTGTTTCCTACTAGCATCCGGAATAGAATTGGCTTCGTTAATTATACAAACGAAGAGAATAAATTTGGTCAAAGTAAACGATATAATTGTTCACGATATAATTGTTGTTTACCTCCTGTGGAAGTTCGGCCCACTCGACAGTCTGGCTATGATCGCACTTGATAAGCAATGCATATGATTCCCAGAAATTCCTCAAAAATGATGATTTACCCTATATTTAGAGGAATTAAATTATTGGGGGTCCCCTATTTCCTATCATTAGGGACACACGCAGAGTTCTATATTGTAAAGAGGGTGAGAAGGGGCAGGGGCTTTTCTCACTGAGAATAGGTCTTGAGCCCCCTTTTCAACTCTCTCTTTCCCGCTTCCTATTGTCTATGGAATGGCACTCAAAACATGCACATTGCTTTTACAATAGCCACCGATAAGCGCTAACGACAGGGTGAATAAATAGCTTGGTTAAGGGGGCTGAGAGAGAGGGGGTATTGTATACCCCCCTTTCACTACTCATGACTTACTTTACCTGCAGAAAACCGCGCCTATTATCAGAGAGATGTGTAGAAAATCATTATTCTTTGGTAAAATTATCGTGCAGTAAAATTAAATGGGAAATCCCGAGAAGAGTTGATTTATCTGCATTGACTTATTTTGATAATCCAGTGGTTTATTAAAACCCATATTGCCCAGAATAAGGGCAGGGAGATAATTCTATGGGGCAAGTGGGGCTTAAAAATGCGGACGTGGGGTCACATCAAATGACGTGTGAAACGCAAAATTTATTGTTTAGGACAGACAAAGGGACAAGATTATAGTCGCAAATAGTTCTTTGTTCATCGAAATACGGACAATAACATTAAAATATGAAGCAGCAGTTTGTTTATATGCAAAATGTAATTTAACAATTTAACATAAATAAAAAGTTCAACTTATCATCTATTCATATGCGGTTATGAAATACAGATATACCGGGGTTGCATGTTATGTCCATGTTGGTTCGATGTTGGTTCATTCTTGGCGTAACTCAGAAAATTTACAATAACATCAAAATAACATTAACCTCAGACATCAGAGTGAGTATGATTATATCGGATAACAAATAGTGAAAACTTGGTTTTAGTCTTGACCACTATCAATTTCGATCGCGCGATCCTCAATGATTGGTGTCACACTGTGGGTTTCAACAGAATGAACTTGTCCTATAGTGTCTAGCTGTTCATACTGAGGTTGTAGTGGAGTAATTGTCTGTTTCCTTGTTATAGTGCAGTTTCTGGTACACCGCTTTCTCAGTTGAGTCTATCTTTGATCGACTCAGCTCCAGGCAGTCTGTAAGCCGCAAAGACACGGTGTTATAGTGATGGCACTCATTCCTGAAGCCATGTAATGTTGAGTAATGTCCTTCAAAGCATGTTGGCACCGTTGCACTCCCGCCACTTTTAATTCTGCACTTGCTGGCAGGGTGCCCGATGGCACAACTGCTCCCCGGATAGCCACTGCCACCACAATTGCCCGGCATATGGCTTGTTCCGGTTCCAGGTCGGGAGCTGTAGTGGCTACTCCCTCCCTCTTCCAGCTTCAGTTTCCTCTGCAGGTTGCGGGAGATGTGGAGGAATACAAATGTTGTAATGGTAAAGAAGAAGAGGAGTAAGGAGAGCACGATCACTAGGATGAGGAAAATCTCTCGCTGCGGTGACGAGGTAAAGTGTTCCGGTGACGTGGTCGTCAGCTCATCGGGCGGGTGTGGCAGTGTGTACGCCAGTCGGTCTCGCCTCGTACTGTTCCTGAAACTGTTCCGACTTATCATACACTCGCACGCACACTGTATCATCTCCAACTTGACCCGCCAAATGAACTGGGGAACGTTGATCTGAGTGGCCCCCGTCGCAGCGGACAGAATCTCGCCGTCACTAGTGGAGATGGTCATGTTGCACGTGATTTGGTCACGTTGCTGGGTCATCACGTGACAGCCTGATACTGTCTCGTTACGGAAGGAGAAGGTGACCTTTGGTTGATCTACGTAGACTGCCTCCAATCTCACACAATCGTCTGTAGGGTCCTTGATGTACACGTCAAATTCACGCTCAGGCATCATGTTGAACTGGACTGTCGTGAAGTTTTCCGAGAACTCGAGCTGTGTGGTTGTCGTGAAGTAACCCGGGCACTGAACCTCATCGCCCGACCACGCGGCGACCTCCTTGCTCTCTACAACCCTCAACTTCAACCCCAGACAGTTGACTTCCTCCTTGTTCTGCAAGTCAATGCTCTTTGCCTGGTGATGCGGGTTCTCCAGAATAATCGGGTTAGGACCACTCGGGCACTCCCACTCGGGCGTTGCTCCCGGTTGTTTCTGTCTACTAAACCGGGCACTGGTATCCAGGAGGGAGGTGGTGTTTTCCACGCGGAGAATAATGAAGTACTTGTCAGGGTTGGGGACTGAGAGCGAGGGGAGGAGAAGAAGGAGGGGCAAAGTACAGCGGAGCATGTTGACGCAGGAGTGAAACATCCGATGTAGGAAGAGGAGGAGGCAGGGGGTCAGCTGTTCTGAGTTATTAACCACCTGATGATCAGTACACTCACACTCTCTATATCAGAGGGTTATGGAGCCGGGCTACAGAAATGATCTGTCTTCCCTCTCTCTCTCACTTTATATTATACGTGTACAGGAAACAAGAAAGAGAGAAGGGGGAGTGGAATAATGTGAGGGGAATATATATATGTTCCTCCGGGTGGATAACAATTATCACTGAGTGATACTATTGACACACACGCCACACTCACGAGCGGGTGTGTGTAACAATTACATCACACCACTAGTCGACAGGTGTGTGTGTGTCTGAGTCCGAGTGTACACTGGGGGCGTCTCCGACTGCTGCTGTAGAGTGAGGTTTCCTCCGAGAAGAGAGGAGAAAGAGTGGCTCTGTTTGAGTTAAGAGAGGGTGTGTGTGTGTGTGCAGGGGGCACTCTTGAGCTGAGACTTGCTAAAATTGTGGGTTACAAGTTAGTGTTAGATCTCCATTAAAGGGTTAATAATGATAGTCGTCGATGTACGAATGAAACAACAACAAAAGCAAAGGCTCGATTCGAATGAGGTTGAGAAAAAACAGTGAACCAGAAAGGAAGTAAATGAATTCTTCCACACAAAGTTCCAGGGTCATACACCTGAAACGATCTTTCATCGAGTTGACAAGTACTGAGAAGTAAGTAGAATAATGTGATAAGTTCGTGGGTTTTTGAGGGTTGGAAGGAGACCCGTGAAGATGCGGCAGTTATAGTACTAGTGAAGTGGGTAATCATGGTATGAATGGTATGAATGACATAAGAGTGCACTTGGCATCATTATGGGAGAGTCTCCCTCTCCCATTATAGAACATGTAGTATCTTACTATCATAGCAAACTGCTACAGCTAGACGGTAGACCTCTTGAAACTAAGCTATCGTTGGTAAATGTATCATCTACATTAACGTGTAAAGTTTCACAAAGTACTTTTGCCCACTGATTCTGCAATATCTGAGTTCCCGGAGGAATATAGCAACGTGGAACAAAACCCATGCGAGCGGGTAAAAACAGGGAAGCCCACTGAAAAAACCCGGAAAAGGTCCGTACTAGATCATACAGAGAATCCTGTTCAGCGCTAGTGGCTCTATACGGAGCAGGTTCGGCGGCGGCTCAATAGCGCCTCCTACTATAATACATGCGGTGGCGATAGATTAGTTCATGATATGTGCACTAGCCTGCTGCGTTGTCCGGACGATTCATAAGTATAGAATATATAGCGTCCATCAAGTTGAGCTCCCCCCTCTCTCAGCAGGAATCGGCCGATCACGATCACTCTCTGATAATCGATATGTAATTGTCTTCTCTAAACGAAATGGAGATAATGATCCATGTGTGCGTTAAAGAGAGGGGGAGATAGCATTAGCATATATTGTACACATGATGTGCTATAGAGTACGTGTTCGTGTGGGCGAGCCACACAAACACGTGATAATGGGGGGACGTAACGGACTTGGAACATCAAGCCAACACGGGCAGCCTGTGGAAATACAATATCTCTATATGGTGTGGGGTAGTAGGAAGCTATTGGCCAGCCGACGAATTTTCTAAAGAAGGCTAGCTTTTATTCTGATTCGAAAAGTCGATCAAAATTTTACCTCAGAGTAGCGTTTTGACGTTTTGTGATTTGTCATAAAACAAGCGATGGAATGGAGTGATTTGAACTACAATCTAAAGTTATTTGATTGTAGCCGTGGTAAGCGAAGCTACATAGCATGGTGACGTGTGAAAACGCTGACATTTTGATTGCCCCTTCACATACACGCGTGCGTCTAAGATATTGCGAAAATCAATCATTGACCATGAAATTTTCAATTTCACTGCACACGCAATGACACATCAAGAATTTGAGAGTTGAAACTCTCAGTAGTGATTGATAATTGAGGCACCTATGCTTGACATTTTCTAGTGACAGAATCACCAGAACAAATATCTTCGTGAGGGAAATGCCTGAGAGAATCAAAATCCGTAATATTTCAATCTTGTTGAGATATCATGGATTTTGGTTCGATAACCACGTCATTGGCACGTCACTCCGGCTCATATGCAATATGTGAGTCAAATATGGCTCCACCACATCTACACTATAGAGTGGTAATCAGTGCTAGGACGGTTATCAGTGCTAGGATGGTTATCAGTGCTAGGGTGGTAATCAGTGCTATGTTACTGGACACTGGTTATATGGTGGGACTCATCTATCATGTTAACATATTATTAGAAACTGCTGATCTTTAGTAGCTCGACTAGGACCCGAAAATCTTCACATAGCTTTCAGATTAAGGGCTTCCATTCAAAGAATGCCACAAGTCACGAATGGTTTTGGTAAAGACGTGCTCAATTCTCAGGAAAAAGGGAAAACTGATTAACACATCTCAATATTCGAATCAATAATGCATTAACTCTCAAACCGGCTTAGTAACAAGTGAGAGCTCAGTGCACTTTCGTAAGCCGGGTAAGCCCGATATACATTGTTCCATTATCACTCACAAAAACTATTTATGTCGGCTAGAAAGCCATTTAGCGACAGCTGCAGAATTGAGGTGGTAACGACGCAATGACGATCATGGTAACCTCTCAGTCCTTAGAGTGCTGTGTGTGTTTGTACGTGTGTGCACTTGTGTGTTTGTGTGTGTGTGAGTGTGTGAGTGTGTGTGTGTGTGTGTGTCTTGTGTGTTTGTACGTGTGTGACG
>CAMPET010000293.1:63069-84693 GCA_946803715.1 Beroe ovata
TGTGTGTGTGTGTTTGTGTGTGTGTGATGAAGATATTATTTGATGATACCCTGTTAAGACATGAGTTGGACAGTAAAAACTATGGTAGGCTGTGAGTCTGCTGTGAGGCGAGTCAAGCATCAAATAACTCAATAACTCATCTTTGAAAAATACTCAACTATTGAGCGATTAAAATTCATAAAGAAAAATTGTTGAAGCATGAATAAGTTATTACCGTTTGAGAACGCTTTCTTAACTTTCTGAACTATTTTGGGGCGCAGAATATTTGTGGTGCGCATTGTAAGGGTTAAATTGAAAACTTTTCTTTGGTCAATGCAACAGAAACAAGTATTTCAATAGGTGAAGAATTCATTTGGGTGACTATAACTTCGGTCCAGAAAACATCACTTTGCTCAAAGTGGTATATACTGACACCATCCCCTGACACCACTTTGTTCACACAGTGAGATTTATTGACACTATTTTGTTTATAGTGAGGTTTACTGACACCATCCCCTGACACCACTTTGTTCACACGGTGAGGTATACTGACAGCATTACCTGACGCCACTTCGTTCAGTGAGGTTTACTGACACCACCTTGTTCACATAGTGAGGTATACTGGCACCACCTTGTTCACATAGTGAGGTATACTGGCACCACCTTGTTCACATAGTGAGGTATACTGGCACCACCTTGTTCACATAGTGAGGTTTACTGACACCATCCCCTGACACCACCTTGTTAACACAGTAACGTTCACTGACACCACCTTGTTCGCATTGTGAGGCATACTGACACCACCTTGTTCGCACAGTGAGGTAACGAAGATAACGAGTACGGTTTGGGGAATGATGCAGGCGGCTGATGACGATGACACATCCTCAGATCTGGAGATCGGTGACATAATTGACAAGCTATTCCAACTTTCTGACTCCAACCCGCCTTCCTTACACAAGGTTTGTTAACACACCTCCACAATGAATTTGTTTAATCCAATTGATTAGATTTAATTGCACGGTTTTTCGCTTGCGATAATAACCTTGCGACGGAGTAACATCATCCATATAATGAGCAACCTGTTGATATGTGAACATGTGGGACATTATTTAGTGGGACATTATTTTGGACAATATTTTGCTATTTATCAGTTTTCTCATTGCTATTTATCAGTTTTCTTCATTGCTATTTATCAGTTTTCTTGTGCGTGTTGAAANGTGTGTGTGTGTGTGTATGAGAGAGAGAGTGTGAGAGTGCGTGTGTGTGATGAAACATATTATTTGATCATACCTGTTTGAGACATGAGTAAAAACTAAGGTATGCAGTAAGTCACTGCAGCTGTAAGGCGAGTCAAGCATCAAATAACTCAGTAACTCATCTTTGATAAAATACTCAACTATTGAGCGATTAAAATTCATAAAGAAAAACTGTTGAAACATGAATAAGTTATTACCGTTTGAGAACGCTTTCTTAGCGTTCTGAACTATTTTGCGGCGCAGAATATTTGTGGTGCGCATTGTAAGGGTTAAATCGAAAACTTTTCTTTGGTCAATGCAACAGACACTCTTATTAAGTATTTCAATAAGTAAAGAATTCATTTGGGTGACTATAACTTCGGTTCAGAAAAACATCACTTTGCTCAAAGTGGTATATACTGACACCATCCCCTGACACCACCTTGTTCACACAGTAAAGTTCACTGACACCACCTTGTTCGCATTGTGAGGTATACTGACACCATCTTGTTCGCACAGTGAGGTAACGAAGATAACGAGTACGGTTTGGGGAATGATGCAGGCGGCTGATGACGATGACACATCCTCAGATCTGGAGATCGGTGACATAATTGACAAGCTATTCCAACTCTCTGACTCCAACCCGCCTTCCTTACACAAGGTTTGTTAACACACCTCCATAATTAATTTGTTTAATCCAATTGATTAGATTTAATTGTACGCTTTATGTTGGCGATAATAACCTTGCGACGGAGTAACATCATCCATATAATGAACAACATGTTGTTATGTGAACATGTGGGACATTATTAGGTGGAGCGTGGACTATGTCAACTGGACGTATTGGAGATCTCGTGCTATGAATTTGTGGAATTCTATGTGGAATAATTGTATTCGAATGAAAATGTCGGCCCATGATATTTATTCGCTGAAGTGGATTATTGACCATAATAACTCGTACCTATATATATGCGAGGGATACGACTGAATATCCTTATCCCTTACTGAGAAAATCACCTGAATTTTAGTGTCCTATTTATCTGGTTTGGTTTAGGATCTATTTCCCTGCTCATTAGTATTGGACAGATATTACTGATCACGCTAGCTCGGTCATTTTGCTTCAATGCTTCACCTATGTTACTCGACTATAGCAGAGGCGACGGTGGATTGTAAATGTTGGAAGCTGGGATGTACGGCATTCTTGTAGCATGACCAAGTTTCTCATGAATTCACATTCCTTGTTTGATAACTCTCCTGGTCCATCGCTTTGCTTCAGGATGTCAAAACCATGTGGCGGGGTGCTATCTCTTGTCATGCTAATATATGGGATGCTAATATCTGTTACACTGTGCAGTACGCCACCACAATTTCACAGTTCATTACTTGCACTTGATATCATAAACCGTCTTCAGATGGCTGTGTTTATGGACAAAGACTCGTTACGTCATATTGAATAGATTATCTCATTGCAGCTTTGGTAACAACATCAAAGTGAATTTTGCGGTGCTTGTAGTTGAAGTTTGAACCACCCTGAGTCAAATCCTCCCATTGGTGGCGGATCCTTTATGGAAAGCTAATACGAATATGTATGACTTGGTAACTTTAGTATGAGTTCGGACATAAGCGGGAGGGGAGCAGGAAAGTTGAAAACCGAATTTCAGTTAACCCAAGTTAGACAAAGCTTCAATACACACGTCACACTATTTTGCGTGGTAGCTCGTGGCTATAGTGAGTATTTACAAAGAATTGTTAATGACACCCGTCAGGAGGGTAATTTTCCATTAACTGCACTGGAAATGGAAAAGGTGTCCGAGCATTGAGGTGTTCCCTCAGTATTTGATATAGGAATAGATATATGCACCAGGGGGTTGTGCGATGCGTTTGTTAAATAACCCATGCACAATGCTAACAGCGATTGTTCCCTACTCTGATCATTGCGAGATGATACAGCTGGTATCTTCTGAATAACCGCTCCCATACCTGTTGTTCATGTCCCTTGCATGGGCACAATACATTGTGTCTCAACCAGCCCGATTTGAGTATAATTATCTCCTGATTGTTTAGCCCAGTTCCCAAATAAACAGCCTAGCTCTGCCATTGTGCACACTGAATATCGGCGCGCGTGTCACGTATGATACATACAGGACAACCGCCGATTTCTATGTGGGGACTCTGCATATTACCATCAGTTCAGTGTTCCTCGTAATTGCGTGGTGTTTGCTTCCGTTATCACATGTGATCCCCTGTCCCATTGCAACGGCTATTGTACACCCTCCAATGGGTACAATCGCCAATGTAATCATGCCTTGTCATGATACAATTATCGAAAATTGTCGTTTTCTGTAATTCAAGAAGTATTTGAGGTACCACAAGCTCTATGGCGATTTTTCCAAATTTGTCGCTAAATCACCGTGGGTATATTATGCATACAATCGAATCAGCGTAAATTAACGACACAAAAATTTATCGGATAAGGGGCAACTTGTTTGTCGTTTGCATATAACAGCTCATAACGGTTTACATATTTCACTAGGGTTTACACAATGTGAATTGGTGAATATTATTGCTTTTCTTCGTTGCGAATTAACCAAACATCATGAAAGAGGAGTGTTGCAGTGTCGGATTAGGAGTGTCACACGGATTAATCAGTAAAAAGAAATTTTTTCAGTAAAAAGAAATTTTATTTTTACATCAATAATCAATTACTATTTTGGAATAGCCCCGAAAAATATAATCCGGCCCTTCTGATCCATTCGTGGATCTCTGAGTTCACCTTAGATGATCCTCCTCATCCAGGTGGCGCTTCTCTGGAACCAAGTCGGAGTTAAGTGAGCCTTCTGACCCACAGACTCAGTGGATCAGAAGGTGCAGATTTTTCAGAGATTGCGTGTTACCTTTCTGGTTGGGCCAGAAAGGTAACACGTGGTCCTCCATGCACACAATATACAGAGAGATAGGTGCCTCATGTTGATGGAAAACATTGTATTTGCACGTGCAATTCTTCTAGCGACCAATGATGCTCTAGCTGCTAACTTTTTTCATTCTTCTCCTATTGTACGCACTGTAAAAGATAAATGAATTACCATGGCGAATGTTAACTCAAGTTCTGTTTTTTTACAAAGTTGCTCATGTATAACTAATTGCAGTAGGTCGCGACAATACTACAAAGTCACTGTACACATCTTCACTTCGGTCCACCGCTAGGTACTATCATTATCCATACCGCTCTTGAGCTAACGTCTAGTGCCCGTGATTTCCCCATGATATTGCCCTCATACACCAACTGAGCCAAGTTCATTTGCATGGATATTGCAGTTGCTGTACTTTCTATCACGTGAAACTGTTGTCACGTGATATAACGTCCCCTTCTTACCAATCTCACCGTCTCACTATCACTTTCTTATCGTATCTGATACGTATCTGCATAGACTGAGTGGTTCCCACAACTACTACCAATATGTTACTGGACACTGGTGGGTCACCAGTACCATATTGTTCTTCACAGCTGCGTACCGCTGTACGGTTTTCTCCTTTTTTTTCATTGTACCGGTCCCACCTGCCCCACAACTTAACATAAAGAATTACACCATGTGCTCAACATATACTGAATTGTTCTATCGTCAGTTTTTTTCTGGAATCGTTTGTTACATCGTGTAACAGTTCTTATCAAGTGATTCTGTTGCTGTCACCATAACGTGACTGGTTATACCATAACATGACTGTTGTTACCATGGTGACTGATTTCGACTCCACACAGTTACCATGACAGATAACCACACCCACACTCCTTATTACACGCCCGATGTCAACATTATCTTGGGAACAGAGTTCAGAGTGTACGATGCCCTGATCTCGGTTGCGTATTGGGTGTGCCTTCTCGTGGGTGTGCCAGGGAACGCACTTTCCCTCGTCTACTTTATTCAGACAAAGAAACGCAACCTCTCCACCATGTTGTACATCATCACTTGCGGACTAGATATATTTTGTAGCATGATACAGACTCCGGTTGCTCTAGCGTTGCTACGCGACCGTGCTCCAGGGTTGCTTTTCAGCAACAGCTACACGTGCTCAACGTGGCACTTCATTGCGTTGATCCTGCAGCAAATGACCATGTACGTGACCATGCTGCTGGCTCTGACACGTACCATCGTCATTGTGTTCCCATTCTGTATCGTGAGGAAGAATTTAGTGTTGCTGTCGGTTGCTGGCAACCTCATCTATCACGCATGTTGGAATATCGCTTACTACATCAACGCAGAGCCGTATTACAGCACAGCAACCGCGTTGTGCACCGTGTACGAACATAACTTGTTGAGTATACTCTACAACATCAACTACAACATTTGTACCCTGGTTCCGCCTGTCATTATCCTCGTATCGATCATTGTTGCTGTTTCCAACCTCCGTAACACAACAATTACGAGCAACTCGTCGAAGAGACGATGCCGGCATTCCTCCATGACAATTGTGTACTTCTCCCTTGTGTTTCTCATCGCTAACAGCATCTCCTTCATCAACAACAGCCTGTACATCGTGACACTCAACAAATTCAAGGTGTACCCGGGTCCTATCTACGATAACAACTTCATGTTTTTCTACAGTTGGCAGTTCAGTTTTCTGTTCTGCACGGTTGTGAACTCCGCCCTCAATCCGCCACTCTATTTCTGGCGGATGAGCCTCATTAGGGTGTGGATTGTGGGGTTGTGTAGGAAGAACAGGGGTCAGCACGACCTTGACAATATAAACATGGTTATTCAGGGCGACCTGGATGCTATAGCTTCACAAACAACTGTTAAATTGAGAGTGCATGATCTTCATGTACCGAGTGATGATATGTGAAATGATGTTTTGCAGTTTCATGATTCTGATGTTGAAATATTCACATGTTACCCATCAGTGTTACTATTATAATGACCAAATTTCAGTCATCATTGCTTTGCACTTTAAGTTTAGCACTCATATCACCATATACTCAGACTAAATTTAAGTGATAATTTGGAAGTTACACCTCATTATCAAATTTGATTATTGGTCCATATTCCCCAACTATCGCCATCTCTCTAACCCCACCCCTCCCTTTTCTCAGATTATACTGTGTGGGGCTGTCGACTGGCTGCTGAGACTACAGATAACTTTATGGCGGAGCAAGGAGGAGGCAGGCGTGGTGACATTCTCTGAGAAGAGCAACTTCAGGAGGAGTATACAGCTGCTGGAGTTGTTTGCGGAGGGAGAGGGGGAGTACAAGGTGTCCCTGTTCACCACCATTCACCGGGTGATGTGTCAGGCTAACCCTGCTCTCACTAAACGACACCTCCACAATGTACTGCACCCTGACAAACCTGCCGTCAACAATCATGAACAGGTATTGTAACCGATGAGGGTTTAAACTGTTATACCGGGTCATCTTTTTGCAGGTTTTTCCTTTTTCCCCAATACCCATATTAATTCTCATCCCTAACCTGTAATAATTGCAGGTTCTTGCTATAGAAGTTTGCATGAAGTATGTCCCTAGTCTCTTGCTCCCATCGAAAGACACTCTCATCGAACACATGAACGTATTCCTCAGATCCAGGGATTGATCAAAAACAATATCAGAGACCGTGATTCTCGCGATTTATCATTATCATATACCTACTCGCTGATCAGTATTTTATTTTTGAGATTCAGTAAATTGTTGTTGAAAATCGGCGAGAAAAGAAACTACAGGACGCTGGAAAACAGTGATATTCGGCATGTTTTTTTTCCGATTTGACTCAACAATGCTTTACATGATCTCGTTTGAACCGCGATATTCCGAAAAGGCTATTCGTTATGTCATCTGAGGTCTCTTTCATTTATCAACTTCTACTACTTAGCTTCACTAGTTCTAGTAGAATCTTTCATCGCATTGGTTGGGTTAGGTCGTCATGGAGACGTTAAATTTCAAGTTCGTCCTTTGAACAGAAGGTTTAACTTTAACAAGATGAGAAAGTTATTTGATTTACACTTAAGAAGTAAGAACTTATAAACTTTGAATTTTAGCCATATTGACTCTAATAAGCCATAATTGTCTGTGTCACTGTCAGAAATGTAGCTACTTTGTCCGCGTGAACTATAAGATAGTACTACTAGTGTAGTACTATATGTACTTTAGAGGCGTGTTGCGCACGCACAGGACTTATATAGTGTCCTGCGCGCAGGACACTATATTCCATATAGATGTCGACTGCGCAGCAGGAGACGTCTATGTGATTTAGAGTGCGAGGCGAAGCGAAGCTGAGCCGAGTGCTCTAAATAAGTCCTGGCTTGAGCTATAGCCTCTAAAGTGCTATAGTAGTCGAACGAAAAAAGGATTCTGAACATTCTTGATTGAAATATGGGTGCAGATTGCAGAAATTGACTTTCTCAAAGTTTGTCACAGCACAGTTATGGGAAAGCAACGCCAAAACAACGCTTGAAAGATGAAATGTAACACGCATGATGACAATCACGAAATAAATTTGTGACGATGTTATTGCACAGTTTTCCACTGAAGTGTGAAGATAAGAACTTGTGATCGGCAAAACATTCTCCAACGTTTCCATTTCAATATGTAATAATCAAAAGCACAAAAATCAGAAACATAGGAAGTGGCAGAATCAATATGTTGGGAGCAACGCCAAACAATTCAAGTTGAAAGTGAAACAAAATCTTGGACAGCGGAAATAAAACAATAAGTAGCACTGGCACAAGAATTAATGCGGAATTCCCACACAACCGATCAAACACATCCACGATTATTCCACACACAACAGTACACAAAAACTGATCATTACAAGAGAAATATATAGTGAACACATTCCTTTGCAAGAACAAAATAACTGCACACCATACACTCACACACTGAACAGTTACCAAACAATACCATATATGGTGAAATTACAGCTTTTCCCAGGAATTCCATTCTATGTATCGAGTCACGTGATGTATCAAATTATTTCCCAGACTGTTAGCCTTCAGTTATAACAACGTTACAGCTTCATTTGCCATGTGAANAGGGGTGCGCAACGTGTGCACAATGCTAGCTAATCCGCGTGATAGAACCTGGTTATATTGATCATGATCTTATTTGCCGGATATTGTTATCTCATATCTGTCCACTGTTTCTTGCAGATCAAATCCGGCAATGCCATTATCAGCATCAAGCATGCCAATTGTTATAAGTATAGGGCACAGACATTCGACTATTCGAGTTCGACAAGACCCCTGGCAATTGAAGGTAACAAATTGAAATAAAACGCGAGAATTACTCAATTACAATAAGCAATTGATTGAACCTTATTGCAAGTCAAAGATTTGGGGCAACTTGATCTATAACTCACGCACCTCACTTTCACGATGACAGCTCACGCGAACTCAACTCACGTCACACATATTGATATACAATGCGGAATTCATGCTCAAGTGCTCTCTATAAGTATCACAATATCATTATAAGCTGGATGCAGGCTCAGTAACCAATTTGAAAGAGAAATATTTATGAGTTTCATATCCAATCCCAAAATGTGGAAAATATTCCTTTCAAAAGTTCGACAGTATTTTTGAATTTGCCAAATACAGAATTGAAGCTTATCGCTGGTTTTTCTGAGTCAATTTAATTGAATTCGGCCTCTATAATATCCGAGGAATTGTGTCCCGAAACGTGACAATCCTTGGCGCTTAAGGCAGTAAGAAAATATAAAATCCTAGAACAGCTTATAAATTAATTTCAATTCCCTCTCAAATTTGCTGAGGCTAAAATTTCAAAGAATAAATATTAAAACCGTAAAAAAGCCGACTATATACACAGTACACACAAATCGGACTATTCTCCACGCTGCTTACAAATCACCTCACACAACATACAAATTCATAACAATTTGATCCACTCAGTCCTCACCTTAATTAAACTTGGGAATTCAATCATATTATTTGCAATATGCGTTCCAGATATTCAAGGCAGACGTCAGTAGGTCACGTTTTTGAAAATCTACGATCAGTCCAGGTCATGAAGTGCTCACTGTTGATCAGCAATAACTGTTTCGGGAAACAGTGTAATTATGTGCACATCACAAATAATATCAATCAAGCAGGTCGTAACAGGTAAAATTAAATAACAATTTATTATCATATTTTAGAGAAAACCTAATGAATCACCACTGTAGCTCACAACCGCACTGACACTTCCCTCTGACACCACTCGAAGTTCCCCAGAACATGACTCTGATGACCGAATTCCGATCAACCCAGAGAAATCTGTGGTCGACACAGAGATCTTCCAAGGTTGAATGATCTGTGGTCAGCGTATGTAGGAAACTGTGGTCGTCTCGGTCAGATCTATGGTCGTCACAGTGGTTGTTCTGTGGTTGTTAAAGTGGGTTCCATGGTCACCTCACGCTCAGTCGCACGATTCTCACAATACGCACATCACCTGCACAAAGAACAGGTGTGAGGGACTAGGGAGTGTAGACTTGGGGGAAAACAGGGCGAGAAGGAGTAGCAAAAAGTGGTTACACTTACACGTGGTTACACTTACACGTGACTTCACAAGGCATTAATTTTCTTCATTTCTTTGCTCGCCCACTGAGCAACTGACTTTGTTTTGGATATTCTACTCCGCCTGCCTTGAGTTAGCAGGTTCGCAATGCTATCGTGTTGAACTAGCTGTTTCACTGCGCTGCCATATCCCTTCAATATGTCCCTGAGATAGAAGTTTATATGGAGCTGAGGTGTGAGGAGGTTACAACTGAGGTTTGGGACTGACAACAGGGAGTGGTTGAAATGAGACAAGGGAGGGGAGAGCAGGGATGAGGGCTAGTGTACAACTTACCCAAGTAAACCACACGCACACCCAGTCAAGCTATCAGTCTTATCGGGATCTTCTCCAATAGAAATGATAAGCTGGACAATGGTCTGAATGTACGGTTTCAGCTGCTCAAGTTGGCTCTGTGCCAGATCATCGCCCATCAGACCCTGGACAATGCCACAGTACGCTTCCAGGATACCCTCACGCAGTTCATTGAAATAGTCCAACATTTCATAATCGTTCTGAAATCGTATGCGATAAGAAGAGAGTCCATGTTGTTCGGGAACAAACATATAGGGGGATATGTCAATATCATGAACTTTATCAGGTATATGGTACAGAAAACACTACCTTATCAACTGTAGCCTCTGAAGCTTGTTTGAGGATATGAGTGACGACTTGCAAGTAGTTGACAAAGAGTGGTCCTATTGCCATGGCAATGTCGCCGAACGTACTCAGAATGGACGGCTTGACTGACTGGTGTCGAGCTTGCTGTATAGAATGTCAACATGAGTTACCCTATCGCCCATCATTTCTGAATAACGACAAACTGTAGCGACTGTAAGTAGACACTCTTACCGTTAGAGCAGCTACTAGGAGATCCATGAGCTTGTCACTGAAACTGGCAATGTCAGGTCCGAATGTGCGGCACATGTCACCCACTATACCGACTGCTGCTGCACACACCGAGTACTCCATGTGATTCTGGAGTGACGCCACGAGATACGGCCAGAAACTGTCCATGTACTTGGCAAAGTACTTACCAGTGACCTCCATCAGGGTGCCTGATGATATCACATCGTGACAACCTAGATCGTATTCTAGTAATAGCTTCATAGAGAATAGGCACGAGAACTGGGGACTGACAGTGACAGTGTGTGTCCTCTGTCACTGTCCAGTGTCCACTGTCACTGTCCAGTGTGACCATGCTCTACGGACTAACCGACAGCCATGAGAGCGTCTTCCTGGACAGCTGTAGACTGTTCCACAGAGCTCATCATCATAAGGAAAGCGGACATGACTGTGTCTGAGATCTGTATAGCGTCTCCTTGCTGCATCTTCCTTATCACACACTACCGGGGGATCAGTGTTAAGTAGAGCACCTAGGACTAGGGAGTGAAGTTGTAATGTTAGATATCGTTGTTACATATGTTACATCTCGAGTAACCTGTAATGTGGCACAGAGTAGAGATCGTAAATCGTTGAAGTTTCCACCGAGTTCGTTCCCGCCTTGTCTCTGATGATGTATTTCCTCGAGACGAGTGATGATCGTCACAGTGGTTTTCTGCACGACGGTGTAACAGTCTTTAGGGGAGGACTTGAGCAGTTCCATGATAGCCTCGTACGCAGCGCTACGAGATAGTGAGTAATATCAAAAAAACATGTACACCTTTGTTAAGGGAAGTTTACACTGTGAACTTCCTTAATGATGATAAAATCACATGATTTTCTGTGAACTTCACACTTGAAACACGACATGACCAAGAGAGAAGATATGTCTCCATATCTGAGGCAGTGAGACAGTATAATACCTGCGGAGGTTGTTCTGATTACTGTCCTGTCTGACTGTGGTCTGCAGCAGTTTGGAGATGATGGTCTCGTAGCACGTGGATAGGATATATGTCTGTGGATCGTCCTCATTGTCTCCCAATAAACTCTCTGCTGCCTCGTATGCAGACTGGTGGATACGTTGTCGTTGTGATTTACAATGTCATATTTTGGATGCAAAGATTGGTCGAGATCTGGAAATAATTCTAGCGGTGTCCCTTGAGTTGGAAGCTGCTTACCTCAGCAAGGGAAGAAAAGGCCCAGCAGGCGTTGGTTGCAACTCTGGGCTCGTTGTCCAAGCTCATAAGAAGAGCACTAACGAGATCATTAACGTTAGGATGTTGCAAGATGGTTTGGGGAAGTCGCTCACAGATTCTACCCAGAGTCCACGCACAGGTGTCCTTCACTGCCAGACTTGGGTCAGATCCCAGCATTTTGATGAGATGGGGAATCAGATTCCACGCGTGTTGGTGAAGAGTTGTGGGGTCAGGCCCATCGACTATACAACCAAATGACATGACAGCTGCGTCCCTAAACCTCCAGTTGTTGTCAGCAATGTGTTTCTGGAAAGGAATCACGTGAGGTACCACGTGATCCATACAACACTGTGCTATCAACATGAGACACACGCCAGCTGCTTTATTGGGGTTCCAGTCGTCCTCATCATCATGCTCTTCCTGTTGGAAGACCGGGGTAATAACAACACAATGACACACACACATACACACACACACACACATACACACANACACACACACACACACAACAAACACACACAGAGTACACACACACCTGGATTGTGAGTCGCTGGAGAAGGGGTGGGAGGACGTATTGTATAGCTCCGAGCATGTAATGTTTGCTAACGACATCAGGTTGCTCGCCGTGCTCAGCTGCTTCCTGCGCCTCGATTGCCATATCTGTCTCCTCTTCGCAAGTAGTGGACCAGAACTCGATACCTGGGAGTTATAGGAGTGGTGAAACAGGGAGTTAGAGTGAGGAAGTCTCGTGAAAGTGGGGGAGACAACAAGCTCGTACCTTGGAGAGCAACATCATCCTCTTTACTCTCGAGCGCAGCAAGAGTAATGGCAAAGAGAGCCTGTCCCATGTACTGTTCCATATAACGGTAATACAGTGACATGATCTTCGACAAGCACTGTAGACTGGCAATCTTCAGTTTCGTTGCGTTCGCTTGTGTACACTCACAGATCGTTTGCATTATGAAGTTCCGCTCGTCCTAACAACGATGATTTAATCATGTGTTGCGCAGCAGTGATGTATATTGACAGTGTATCATGTTGAAGTGTTAAACTTACAACTCTGTCGAACTGATCTTTGCAGAATTCCAGAGCATTGAACAACGCTTGCGTACCGGCACATCTTACACGCTCACTGTTAATGGAATAGTTCAAATCCACTACAACTTGCGTTAATGTAGTGAAGAATTCTGAGCTATGGCAATTGGGGGATAAGTAAGTTACAAAGGTCCTTACTTTGGCTCTTCTTTCCGCATGGTGTTGATGATAGCTGTCAGAATTGGGTTAGATTGGTGAACCAGGACAGCTGGATCCTGAAAATATACCAGCTCTCACACTTTCACCAAGAGTATGAATCATACTCTTGGAATATCACAAAAAATGTGTGTGAGTGACTTCATCATAAAACTGATAAATGGACTCACTACCGGCTCCATTTTTCAAAAGGACGCGCGCAGCAAAGCCGCGCAATACAAAGCATGACAAAATTGGGTTGGTACTGGGAAAATGTGCTCGCGCGCGCTCCATTTTACAAACTCTGACGAAATTTGCGTCAATTCTCACGTTTCGAGACAACGAGAAACCAAATCATACAAGCGCACTATCATACTCGACGAGTACTGCCGCATGAATGATGGCAGAAAAACCAGGCTGATTAGCTTGTCTGACGCAATTATGAAACTAGGTGAGACATTGGTGCAGTAAATCCTCAGCAATTTAGACAAGACTTCTAAAATCTCATAAAATCTCACTCATGCTTTCCATGGTCTTACCCCAACTCTACGAAGCTACTTTAGACCAGGAAAAACAGAGCCTGGTAAACCATGCTTAAGACATGAGGTGGACATATCACACCATGACAGAAAATATCACACGACTCACAGGTCTCAAAACCGCAAATGCATATCTCCTTGGTGGAACAGACATCTCGGCAGGCTTCCGAACACGCTCGGATTAGATACATACATTCTAACTCGTTCTTGATTACCACTGATAAAACCCGTTCCCTCCTCCACTGTGAGACAGGATCACGGACGGAACCTTAACATCCTCACGAACACACGTCACACTCTCATAGCGCTTACAAACCTCGGGCACTTCCTCTTCAACTCTCGATTCTTTCTGCCTGGAACACCGCTACAGGTTTATTCAACCACAAACCGAATAAACCTCTTCCTCCACAACAGTATCCATTTGTATCACCCCCAACTTACAAAAACTCCTTACAAAAAAAATCTTTCTCTCAATTTCAAGAAAGCGAAAATGCTTGACGATCATCAGTCAGGATTCATAAGGAATAGATCTGACGAGGCGCTTCACAAGCTTATTCCATCTAAAGAACTTGCTATAAGTAAATGTCACTTCACACAAGGATACTTCATCGATATCAACACCGCAATTGATAGGTCCTCCTATCATAGAGCATAATCAGGGCATAATCAGGAAAAGGATAACAAAGATATCCCTGAAATTGTCATAAAATTAGTAATTAATGGTCTAAGAAGTAGAAAAGTTGTGGAGAGGAACTGCTCAGATACATGCTGAAAGGAACACCCTTCCTATGGAACATTGTCAGTGACTCTCTTCACTTCGACCCTTCATCTACAACAATGAGATCGCACAAGGTTTTGCGGATGACATTGTATCCATTATAATCCTCCATTACTGAACTCACAGAACGCATGCAAAATATCTTCAATAAAATCTAGGCTTGGTGTGACGAAAAACGAGCTTGAGCTTTCGGCAGGTAAATGAAAACTAGTATTTTTAACTCACAAACGAAAATTCGTATCCATAGAACCCCGATCATGATTGGCAACAAACCACTCGAATTCACATAAGATATCAAATATTTATAGGAGGCATATTTGACAACACAATATGTCATGCAATAGGTAAGAACTGGGGCCCAACACCTCAAAACTCGAGGTGGATCTAGCAATTATTTAGATATCTTACGCTGCATATATTATCTGGATTCTGGAGAGTGGAGTTTAAATCAGAACTCTTACATCACGCATTGTTTTTCAAAAAGTACAAAAGCTTCTTGAGTTCTAGGATGATCCTACATTGTCCCCTCTCGTAAAACCATTTAAGTTACTGCTTCTATCCTTCTCCCGTCAGTTAACGAATAGCTGACAGAGACTGCCACTTCTATTCTATTTCGCCTCCTCTCGGTACAACAGTTGCTGTATCCAGTTCTCGGACATTCTACCAAGTTCCAACCTCACTCCCAACCCCACTATGCATCACTTTTTCATACGTTACGTTTCGATTTATGCGCGTCTGATACTAAGACACAACGAGACATCACGGCGCCACCTGCAACACCATTATCATCTGCTGCAGCTTCTCGGATGGACTCCGGGCCAGCTTCAGGGTCCAAGAATCCCGGTGGGTGGGGACTGGTGGGACAGGTTTTACGGGGCTACATCCTCTCGGCCAAAACTTGTCTTGCACATACCCAACAATCTAATCGAACACGAGCTGTGGAAGCGATCAAAACTCCAGCTCCAAACTATTAAACAAAACTAGCAACCACTCAGACCACAAAAAGTTATTCAATGACCAATACAGAAACTAGGGAACTCATGGGATAACACCGCCTCTTCCCAACTGCCGTCCCTAAAGCCGTAGCCAACGAGATTATGTATCATCGGAAACACCTTCAATCGTCCCATTTAGCTTGCTTTACCTGACGGCTCACACCGGAGAGCACTGGTGCAGCGGCGGTTTATGATGTTGTAAATCATTTGCGAACTGGAAACCTAACCTCGCGAACTCAGTGTTTTAAGTACAACTATAAACCATAAAAGAAACGCCCTACCCATAACTGGCTGACCGGTATGCATTCTAACAGATTCACTTGAATTCGTTCACTCCCTCATCGTCAAATAAAGTGTCTGTATTAGAAACAAGACATACAAGACAGACTCCCAGAAATGTCTCCATTCTCTTAATTTGGATCGGCAGTCACTCTGGGGTTCAAGTGAATGAACTCGTTCAAAGTCTAGCTTTACACTATATATAGTGGTAACCAAACTGTGCATCCTCCTTATTGAGCCTATACTACCTGCGTACAGCTTAGCATCAACTGTGCTCCCTTCACAGAAACGTATAGCGCTTAATACACTTGCTGTAGTACTGTGTATCCTTACTACTGAGCGTATACTACCTCAGAATCCGACTCAAAATGGTCGGGAAGCAGGCTACCTAGTTAGAGCACAAGGCAGCCTGCAACCCTGAAGTATAGGGCGAATGAACACCAAACTCTTGCACAGGCTTGCCCGTAATCGACTGGAAAAGGCGCTATCCCCTTTGACCCTAGTTTCAGTGAGAACAAGATAATCGAATGTACTCACAATATCCTCGACAATGTATCCGATAGCCTCGATGGAAGCCTCTTTTAGAGAGTCAGGGGCTGAGGAAGCAGTGCAGTTCTCCACGAGTCGGATTATCAGTTCGGGCCACTGGTTTAGTGGGAGTTCTATCTGAGCGATTGCAGCTATACACTGCGCCGCGTTGGACGGATGTGAGGACTCCGTGCCCAGAGTCTGTACAATCTGGGGAGAGCGGTTGTGTGAGGGATACTTCACATCAAACATGCTCGGAACATGGTACACACCCCCTGTACCCTCCACAATCATGTTACCAGCAAGTGGTAACCACTGCTGAACATGCTTACAAGTGAACAATCATAGATAGCAGCGTGCACATCCCCTTACATTGTTCCTGATTATGTTCTTGTTGTTGGGATCGAAAGCTAGCCATCGTTGTTGGTAGTGATTCTTCACATTCTCGTCTTTACTCGTTAGGTAGTTTTTAAGCTGGATAGCAGCTGCTTTACGGGCATTCTGAGACTCGTTGGACAGGGCGAGTAACTTGGACAGCTCAACCAGTAGCAATTCCTGAGAGGGGCGTGTGTGAGTGTGTTTAGCATACCTCACAAGTGAGACCCATTAAGGGCTGATATTAAAATGGTCAGTTCCACACAATCACTGTCAGTTGACTGCCAAGTTAATTCGATAGTCTCTAGTGCGTGTAGAACTTACGACATTTGATGCTGCGGCATCTTCTAAATACTTCTGCGCAGCTTGTAAAGCAACGATATCTGCAAATAACACTTATCAGTGAACAGAATTGAGTAACAGTGATTATGTAATTTATTCTATTTATTTTCATGAAAATAATTGAGTAAGTTCAAAAAGAGTGGAAAATAAGAACAGGAGAAAAATTCCAAAGAGTGTGGAATAAATACATTCTGTTGACTAACACTAATTCATAACAATTCGTTTGCACTCCATACGTGTTCAAGTATTTAAACGATTTCGTTGAGTATTTTCAAGCTAAGCGTACAAACACATGTGCATACATACCAACGGACACTGTTGCCTCAAGGACTTTGCTCAATTCCACATTATTCATGGCGTTCAGGTGCATTCAATAGAGTACAGATGTCGCAAGCAGAGTACAAGTAAACACGTTTCTTGAAAGGACGGTGAGATTACGCGCGAAACCCAGGTCAGTGTTACTCCGCAAGATATTGATTTTGAAAGTTTTATTCCGATGCGCGGCGCGTCAGAATCATTAGCTTTATGTCATAAACGAATTTCATGCCTGTAAATACTTATCAAACCAACAAAAAATGAACTCAAAAGTAGATCAAATTATTGCAAATGAAAATAAATAAAATTGCTCGACAACATGCATGCTGTGGAGTGAGCGTGCCGCGCACAAAACACAATAAGCGCAAGGAATTGGAATCGAGCGCTAAAACTGTTCTTTCTTTTCAGAATTGCATCAAATATCACATACTTTCTGCCGTTTGAAAGTGTGTTTAAATCCGTCTCGTAGTCTTGCGGATATCCTTGAGATGCTACAGTATTTTGAAAATGCAAACTACATGTACTGTAGTCTTGCTTTTGTTTCGTTGGAGTTCTTGTGGGACCTCTATCTCATCAGCCGACAGAGACGAACAGTTAAGAGTAATGGCGTACCCAATGAAGATGTGAAGAAACTCATGGACTCGGAAACATATGATAAAGCACGATCTTACAGCTTAGAGAAGATTAATTTCGGTATTATCAAAGACTTGTATGATTACTGCGAATTGAGCACCATGACACTTACATTTTTCTTGTACACATTTTGGAAGTTTGCTGGCAAAACTATCAACTATTTCGGTTATACAGACGAGCTCATTCAGACAAATGTTTTTCTGTTCCAAGCCTCTATTCTCTCATTTGTTATCCACCTGCCCTGGTCCCTATACTCCACATTTGTAATTGAGGAACGCCACGGGTTCAACAAGATGAGCCTGGGATTCTACTTTAAAGACTCAATGAAGAAGATGGCAGTAAGCCAGGTTATCACTACTGCCATGGTCACTCCTCTCATATACCTTATCAAATGGGGAGGGGACTACTTCTTCATATATGCGTGGGGTTTCACATTTGTGTTTACCATGTTCATTTTCTTTGTCTACATGGACTTCATAGCCCCGCTATTTGACAAATACACACCGGTCCCTCCCTCCCCTCTGCGAACAGCTATCGAAGAGCTAGCCCGGAGCATAAACTTCCCACTTACCAAGCTGTTTGTTGTGGACGGTTCTAAAAGATCAGCCCACAGCAACGCATTCTTCTTTGGTTTCTACAAGAACAAGAGAATAGTACTCTTCGATACACTGCTCGATGATAGTTGTAACCCAATGTTGGGACTCGATGCAGATGGTAACCAGCGAGAATTCCCGTCTGAATGTAAGGAGGGAGCTGGGAAGAGTAAGGGCTGCACCCAGGAGGAAGTAATTGCTGTGTTGGGTCATGAGCTAGGACACTGGTATCATGGTCACGTGTATAAACCCATGCTGCTGAATCAGGCTGTAATTCTGGGTATGTTCTACTCGTTTGGAATCCTTGTCAAGAACACGCAGATGCTCGCAGATTTCGGATTTGTTGATGAACAACCTACCCTTATTTCACTACTTATAATATTCCAGTTTATCTTCAGTCCCTTTAATCGAGTAATGTCTGCTGTCTCAGTTTTCATTACCAGAACCTTCGAGTTCCAAGCAGACAGATTTGCAGTCGGCTTGGGTAAAGGTGAAAAATTACAAAGCTCTCTAGTGAAGTTAGTCAAAGATAACCTCAGCTTCCCTATGGCTGATAAGCTATTTTCAACCTTCAATTATTCTCATCCGCCTATATTGGAAAGATTAGAGGCAATAAGAGAAGAGATGGCCAAGAAAAAAGCAGATTAATGCTTACTCTCTAGTCTTGAAGTTTATTAATTAATGTTTCTCACGGTTATTTTATACTTAATCATGCTACAAACTTTAATTTATCTTGATTGCTGAGAAAACGTTGTGGTCAATGTTATAAGAATCAGTCCCTCTTGTCGCCTCGTCGTGTGAAATCTTCCCGTGAGTAGCTATAATTTACACTTATCATACCCACCATGACTTATCAATATCTGGATTCTAGTAGTTGCAATGGACCACGGCGTTGTGTTTGTAGCCCCATCAGAAGAAAATGCAGACGACGAGGTATGGAAACAACTTCATTGTGTTCCATATTAGTATGAAACTTTGTTAATAGGCTTTCTAAATCAACCTTCAAACTTTGTTACAAAAATAGTTGGAGTTAAGTTCAACAAACCCGATATCTCTCTAATCTGAATCTCTGACTGGCGACTCTATTCAGGGAATTGAAATCCCACTAGAAGAGGACCAGACAGTGAGTCTGAAGGTGGTGCAGTCACTCTTCGCTAACGCTGCTGGGTTACGCTTCAGAGCCCCTGACACCGGCCGCATGAGGGCACTCAAAATGGGTGAGTTCATGAGAAAAATGCGGAGTCCTGGTATACTACTATACTATGTAGTTGATATGCTACCAATCCATGTACAAATTTGTTTGAGATTTATACCTATTATTAAACCTATTATACCTATATCGTTTCGATACATTCCAATCCGTTACTATAATGTTGTTTTATAATGTTGATCAATATTCCCAATATACTCGTATATTTAGTTATTATATCCAAAAACAATTAAGAATTGTTTGAGTTTCGCAGCCACTCAAATGCGTATAAATGATGTGATATGAAATTTATCCGCAGCCCGTCCGTGGCGGTGCCCTGAGGTTATAAGATGAGCCATGTTCTGTCTTGTGTAAAATACCTCAATGCTTTCTCCATCTTGTATGGACTATGAAGTCGCACATGGATGTAAATTGTAAAATTCACTTATTTACCACGATTTATTAACATCCATTATATACAAACGCTTTTTGTTTCTTTGATGGAGTCATAATTATCAAAACTAGTAGTCATGAAAACTATGATTCACACGCTTGTGAAACATATAGGTGAACCATGATTAATCGCCTGTTTCTTTCAACTTCAAGCAAAGGTCACCAGGTCACCGCCACGGACGGGCTGCGGATAAATTTCATATCACATCATTTATACGCATTTGAGTGGCTGCGAAACTCAAACAATTCTTAATTGTTTTTGGATATAATATCACTGTTTTTCGTAGCTTGAAATCGACCAATTTAATATGCCGTCAAAATTAAGCTGCTACCTCTTTTGGTTCTCGAGATATGAGCGTTAACGACTTTAATTGGTCAATTAAGTGATTGATATTTCGGAGACAATAATCACTACATTGCCTAATACACAATCCATTACCAGAGCTTTCATATACCGTCATAACTGAGCTGCTACCTTTTTTCGTTCCCGTGATATGGGTGTTAATTACTTTAATTGATCAATTAACTAATTGAGATATCGTAGACGTAAGTCACTGCATTGCCTGATACACGCAACATTACCGAAGCTTTCATATGCCGTCAAAATTAAGGTGCTACCATTTTTGGTTCCCGAGATATGGGCGCGTATTACTTTAATTGGCCAATTAACTAATTGAGATACCAGACACAATAATCTTTAGATGGCCTGTTACACCTACCGCTACCAGAGCTTTCATATGCCGTATAAATCAATCTGCTATCTTTACCCGTTCCCGAGCTATGGCGGTTAATTATTTTGATTGGTCAATTAACCAATTAAGGTACCGGGAACGAAAATGTGAACGCAGCTCAGTGAACGCACCGTGACTGGAGGTATAATATCCCGCTAAATTGGCGTTGCTTACACGTTCTGTTTTCGAGATATGAGCGTTAATTAATCTAATTGGTCAATCAACCAATTAAGGCATTGAGAACGAAAATGTAATCACAGCTCAGTTTACGCATCTTGAGTGTAGGTTGTATATTCCGTTTAAATATCGCTGCTAACACTTACCGCTTCGGAGATATGAGCATTTACTACTTTAATTGGTCAATTAACCAATTAAGATTCTAGTGTCAAAAATTTCGACATAGCCTAATGCACGCTCCTGAATCAGAGGTTTCATATGCCGTATCGTTCAAGTCTCTATCTCACATGGTTCTCGAGTTTACTCACCCCCCGTTTTATGGTCGGGTCGGGTCGGGTCGGGTCGGGTCGAGTCGAGTCGAGACGACTCGGGACTAAAAATAAGGTTTTTGAATAAATTTCACTATTTTTTTCTGACAAAAACGGTTCGGCCGATTTACATGAAATTTTCAACATTTGTTCATCTTCACATAGAGACAAGCTGTGCAAATTTTTATGATTAACCGACGTCATTTACATGGTGTAATGACGTCACGAAAATCGCGATTTTCGCGATTTGGTACATTTTTATATAGTAGACGCTGGCAAACGTGTTTTTACAAACACACGTAATGACTTAATCATTACTTTGGGACTTCATATCTGT
>CAMPET010000294.1:30642-82138 GCA_946803715.1 Beroe ovata
TGTGTGTATTTGTGTGTGTGTGTGTGAATGTGTGTGTGATTGTGTGTGTGTGTGTGATTGTGTGTATGTGTGTGTCTCACATACCCGTAATGGCAGTAGATCGGTATTTTGGGGGTCTATTGCTGTGAAGAGATAAGTATACGCTTCCCCATCCTGAATGTCCTTGTAGAAGTTTCGGATCTGTTTGTGATCACATACTCTATTCAACTGCCAGTTAACCCATCGGACTAGGATATCTTCTGGCGTCTTTGCCATCAGTTTTCCTGGCCAGATATATCGTTAAGACGGAAGGGTGACGGGGGTTAAATTAATCCACTGCTTTATAAATGGGATAACAACTCTATAACTCTCCCCCACATTATAGTAGTAGCATGATCGTGTGGGGTTTGGGTCTCAATACTCTAGGCCGAGAGCAGGGATTCGTAATGAGCAAGGTCATTAGCACTTGATATTGCAGTGGAATAACTCCACAATCACTTTGGATGATGGGCATGGGGGGATATATTAATATGTAAATGGCATGAGTTCATAGAGTATGTAAATTGGGGCAGTACCTGGACTCTCATTCTCGTGCAGCAAGTTAACCAGGCCTGGGGTACTCCTAAAGTTGAGGTTATCGATTAGTCCCACACGTATCACCTGCCATATGACGTTCAAGTGAGCCTCCTTCACACCATCGACCATAGACTCGGGCCGGATATTGACTATCCTACAACCTGGGATAAGCGTGTGTGTGTGTGTGTGTGTGTGTGTACATACTACATGTGTGTGTACCTATAGCGATACATGAGTTGAGGGCCAGACTCTGGTTTTCCAGCATCATGAAGTAGTTGAGGGGTCTCGTTTTGGGGTAGTTCAGGGCTCTCTCATCCACAGTACCGGGTTTAGAATCGTTGATCAATTTGCTGGGAGAAAGAGAGTCGCATGGCGTGATCGACAAAGTGATCGAAGCTCACTCAGAACATCAATGAGGGAGGGGGGGAATGAAAGAGAGGGGGTCGGAGCATTATATTCAGTGTAAAGGGGAGAGGGGGCTGTAGAGGGCACTAACCAGAGCAGAATGCCATCCTTTATCTTCTCAAAGAAGTCGTCACCCTCTTCATCTATTGGCAAGTATTTCTTGAAGAGTCCTCTGGCAAGATACCGGTCGTTTGCGAGTCGTTTGTTTATCCACCTCAGAAACCCTATTTTCTCCTGATGGAGATGTGATGGGGGAGGGGTGTGAGCCGTGAGGGATATATGTGTGGGATCTCACTGTGTGTGTGTGTGTGTGTGTGTGTGTGTGTGTGAGNCCTGTCTGCATATTCCAGAGCATGTCTGCATGTCACGTGGCGCATACCAGCAGATATCATCTGTGTGTGTGTGTGTGTGCGCGCGCTAGCTCTGGCAGTAGGTACCTAGCTAGTACCTATTCTACACTACTATAAGATTGCACGTCCTCTACTATCATTAAAACTAACTTACTAATCTGCAGTCTAACGAGCTATACCAAAATATCTATCATAGCAGTTAATCACAGTGCTAGGATCTACCCCCTCAATAACAGCTTATTATTTTATTATTATTTTGCCAGTTTTTCAACCTGGTCAATATCGGCGTCTTTTTGATCGTATAAGTCCTGCAACAGTTCTCATGAGTACTCATTGAGTGTAACTGAAGAATTCTACTAGAATGGTAGTAGAAGCTATAATAGGAAGCTATAATCGTGGGTCTAAATTACCCCCAAATTCTGAGATCTTGTGGTTTCGTTGTCTCCTCGCTCCATACTTGTAGTGTGTGAGATGTCTATCAGTCACTGGTGTTTCTGATTTCAGAGATTAGAGATGGACCGATATGAATGATACTGAAACAATTCAATCAGCATGGACTACAGATATTCCCCAACCAATAATACCTGAGTACTAATGATGAACGTCGAGATTTATTCCAAAGTGAATGCTTAAATCAGTTGCATCTAGATCTAGTATGTGTGGAGAGTCGATATTTCCTACTGCAGACGAAATCGATAACGAGATAACCGTGTGTGTGTGTGTGTACAGAGGTAACTGCAACGGATTGAACCACCACATGAGAGAGAGCAGGGGGAGAGAGGGGGAGAAAGAGAGAGAGGGGGGAGGGCTCATATACAGGGACCACTCATTGCTATTCATATTGAGCAACCCACACACACACTCACACACAGACACACACAGACACACACACACACTCACACACTCACTATCACTGTGCGCTGAGACAGGAGAAAGTCATAAACTCTACACGGATCCATTCACTGCACACCTGCAGAGTGATCAAACAAAAGGGAGTGGGGTTTGGAATTTTAGGAGATNACACACACACACACACACACACACACACATACACTTACACACACACACACACGGCACACGCAGGCGCTCATCTGTACACTTTCCAAGAGTAGGAGTCTACTGTAAAACATAGCTAGAAGTGAATCCTCATTACAGATGGTTTCCTCACAGGAACTCACAATTCATTATATGGCAGCAGCAGTGTTTGTCAGGAGTAGTGATTTGGCGCTCTCTCCCTCTCATGTGATCCAGTAAGTGACTACTCCTTCATAAAACACATTGCATCTGTTCCAGTAAGACTGCACCAAGTATAGAGGAGCCATACTATAATTAGCTAGTGAAAGAGTGGGCGTTATGGTAGAGTATGAAGCCGGCTCTTCAGAATAGGATAGACCAATAACTGTACCGGTACGTTGTGAACAATCGGAATTGTAATTGAGAAATAAGAAAAAGAATGAAACTAAGTTGTGTCTTCATTCATAATATTCGATTAATTATTGACACGAAAATGGAAGTGAAATCTGCAAATGGTATGATCGTTTCTGTAATTCACTGATCTCTGTTGATNCACACACACACACACAAACACATACGCACACACACGGCCACGCAGGCGCTCATCTGTATTCTGTACACTTTCCAAGAGTAGGAGTCCACTGTAAAACATAGCTAGAAGTGAATCCTCATTACAGATGGTTTTCTCACAGGAACTCACAATTCATTATATGGCAGCAGGAGTAGTGATTTGGCGCTCTCTCCCTCTCATGTGATCCAGTAAGTGACTACTCCTTCATAAAACACATTGCATCTGTTCCAGTAAGACTGCACCAAGTATAGAGGAGCCATACTATAATTACCTAGCGTAAGAGTGGGGGTGGGGGTTAGGTATGAAGCCGGCTCTTCAGAATAGGATAGACCAATAACTGTACGTTGTGAACAATCGGAATTGTAATTGAGAAAGAATGAAACTAAGTTGTGTTTCAATTCATAATAATGGATTAATCATTGACACGAAGAATAAGATGGAAGTGAAATCTGCGAATGGTATGAACTATGATCGTTTCTGTAATTCACTGATCTCTGTTGATAGACTCAGTTGAAAGTTTCTGTATGAGTTCCCTATCGGTATCACTCAACAGATCATCAATGCTCGGCTTCCTATGATGACCACTGCTAACCGTCACCTGGTCTGACGATTGACTGGCCCCCTTCTTGCCCACCATATTGGTGTAGGATGAGTTGATCACTGCCAGCATCTGCAGACTCGACTCCTTCTTCTTCAAACTACTCCTCCGGTGTTCCAGAGATTTCCTCGAGCAGCTGGACGGAAGCTCAGTCGGTGGACTCGGCTGAATGAGCAGGTTGGATTCTGAGGAAACCGCCCGCGGCTCACCACAGTTGGAGGAAGTTGATTGGGGTGGTGGAGGAGGAGTGATCATGACGTCATCCTGTGAAATCCGTCTCCTCGATCCTGATCTCTTCTTCTTTACTCTCTTCTTCACGATGCCACCCTCATTGATGTAGTAAACGTGGTCTTTGCTCTGTATCTTCCTCACGCATCCGCTCACAGACCCTGAACTCTCAATTAGGGGGAGGGATTGATCCGACGGATTTTTCTCGAAGAGTTCATCAACTTCCCTCCTCTTCAGCTCTTTGCTGCAATTCTCAGCCAGACGGTCGATGGAATCGTTAACCACAGATTGTTGGGAAGTTTGGCTGGAGTTCTTGAGGAGTCGCTCGGAGTTGGATACCATCTTGTTGACCATGTGTTCCCGTTCCTCTGATATCAGCATCTCTCTGATCGGATCATAAGTGTTGGACGTCTTGGAGAGGCTCGGGGAAAGGGGCTTCGGCATGGGCAGTCCTTCCGTGTTAATCTTCCTCTTGCTCCTGTTCGATTTGACCGAGTATTTGGAAAGCAGGACTGGAGTTTGCTGATCAACAGGTTCCTCATCCAGGATTTCATTCGTACTCCTGAATTTCCCGATGTCGAAGTCATTGATCACCACACACTCGGCTTTTTTGATCACTTTTTGTGCCAGGACCTCGCCTGCCGTTTCCTCGTCCCCGGCTCTGCAAGCCTCAAATAGATCAACAGAACTCTCAGTCCTCACTTTCATGGTTTTCGTGTTTGCCACAACACCTATACACTTGCCGATCACCAGGGACACGATAGCTTCGTTTCCACTGCTTCTCCTTATCTCATTCAGTGTGCTCCGAACAAAATCATTGATGAGAATACTCATGGCTGAAATCTCAAAACCAGGGCTTCCCCTCAGCACTTCCAAACAACTTTGGAAGGTAAGAAGAGATGTGAGAGCTATCACTTTGGTGCGTTGCTTTCTCGAGTCGAAGTTTTCTCCGATTTCAATTCGTAATTCATCGATTAAAATCTTGGTAAGGGCCTGAGCTGCCCCATTAAAGTCATTTTTCTGTAGTAGCGATTTCAGAATAGTATATCCTCGACTTGCATCTTTATCAAATGTTTGCTCCAGTTTAGCACGAACACTGTCGATAACAGACATGATGAATTTCTGTCCCCTCCCAAACACATTCTCATCACTCTCAGTTTGGGTCGGAGCTTCCAAGAAACAAACACAATCGTAGAACGAGGGATCCAGCTGCTGTTCGTTACCAGTGCTCTGATCTAACTCTGGGAGTGAAACGGTTGCTATGACATCAGGCTGGTCAATCACATCGCTCTCTTTCACTGGGATGATGTCGAGATCTGGTGATGTGAGCTGATGTAGAATTACAGCTCCAAATTCCTCCTCACCAATAGCCGATGTTTCCTGGGCGGATGAATCTGTTTCCATGACAACAGTGGGAATTGAGTCGGGAGGACTCAGCTCTACATCTATCATGTCCCCGGTTGGAGTTTTGATGGGGGATTTGAGTGCCCTGCTCAGGAGAATATCAGCTGCAGTGTGGAGATCACCCTTCTCCAGTGACTCATCCAATATGAGATCTGACGGAGTCTTGGTACAGGCAGGAGGGGCCTCCTCGCCAGAAGGTGGTGTTTTCTCGACGTCTTCCCTCTCCTCCACCACTGTATGATCAGTGCTTGTTTCCTCTGGGTCACTCTGAGCTGTCCTCAGAGCTCGCTGTATGAGGATAGGGGCAGCTGCCTCCAGATTTCCTGTTCTCAGAGACGATTCTAGGAACATTGAGCTGGAGCTGCTGAGGATTCCCGCCACGACCTCCTCATCGACTTCAGACATCCCCCTCTCGAGCAGTCTCTTGACAATGATACCCCCTGCACACGAGAGATTGCCGTCCTCCAGAGCGCTCTCCAGAACAATGCTGCTCTCACTCCTCAGATCGGGGGCCACGTCCAGCTCCGCCATTCCCTTCCTCAGCGCTCTGTTCAGCAATACTTGTCCGGCCACGGGCAGATCGCCCTCTTCCAGGGCATGCTCAAGAGCTATGCTACTGTCGTGTCGTAGTGTTTCCTCCTGTGAAAACGCGAGGAGACCTTGTTCCAGTGCGTTCTCGACCATGATTGATCCTGCGATTTCCAGATCGCCATGAATCAGAGCCTGCTCCAGCGTCACTTCTGCGACTGGGTTCTTGAGATACTCTACAGCCTCTCTCAGCGACTGTCCAATTTCTGCACTGGAATCAGACTCACTCAGAGCCTGTTTCAACACCATGGAACCGATATCATGTTCAATTCGGTCCTCGACATCGACAATATTCATTGCCTGTTGAATAGCCCTGTTCGCTAGGATTGTGCCTGCCTTCACTGTGTCTCCTGATAACACAGCATCTCTCAGTTTCAACTCACTGGGACAACTTGGGTCGAGTATCAGCTGCTCGTACCCCACTCTGACAGCCTTGGCAGAGAGGATCGAACCAGCCCTATCAAAGTTGCCGTCTCTCAGGGCTTCACACAACATGATACTGCTTGTTTTCGGAATTGAGTGCATGGCTTCGTCAATAGTCTTCTTCGCCAACATGACTGCAAACTTTGCTATGTCTCCCTGCTGAGCACTTTCCGCCAACAAGCTATCAATGTCGCTATGCTGGATTGAAATGTCCGACTTCTCCAGTTGATCCAGATAACAATCCTCCACGATCTGCTGATTTTCTGCGGACATGGACTTGCCCGCTGCCGTGTGACCATGAAGCATCTCATAGAGCAGAGTGGTTGCTCCCTGCAGGAATAGCTTGGCTTCCTCCATGATCCACTCAACCAACTCCACATCAGAGTATCCACATACCCGGTGAGCATTTTCATTCAGCAGCTTGTCCCTTGCCTTCTTCAGACAGTCCTCGAGAATATTCCACGTTAGATAGGAGTACCCCCTCAGTTTTAACTTCACTTTTGCCACGTCCAGCGCATGGTTGAGTAGGAATTGTGCTCGCTTGTGCAGATCTTTCAGACTCTCTCTACTGGATGATCGAGACGGGGTGAGAATCTCATGAGCCGATGACTCTGCACTCTGAGTATCCGAGTTTTTGGTGAAAGCTTGCACCGTTCCGATGAGTCTGACAATGATTTCGGTGATGATTTCCTCCCCGTCTCTCTCACTACAATCTGTGGTGGATGTCTGTCCGTCGTACACCTCCCCGTGTTTCCCCTCGAAACACGACATTATCTTCTTCACCACATCTTCCACCAGATAGTGGAAATCGAAGCTCTGTTCAGAGCTGTACTCGGTGTATGTCTCTTGTTCCGTTACATCCGAGAAGAGGGAGAAGTTGGACACTATTTTCGTGGTCCGGACCTCGTCAGAGTCCACAATTGTGAACACATTGTCCAGAACAGAGTCCAGGATGGATGAGGAGGCTCGTGCGGCCTCCTCCCCAACAACAGTGTCGAGCAGGGACTCAATCAGCCCGCCCACCATAGTCTCAGTTTCCTCAGCAACCGTTTCAGAGACAACATCCTCCAACTCATTGCAAATCAATTCCGAGAGCAGAGTCTCCAGGAGCAGTCCAGCTGGGAGATCATCCTGACTGGGTGGGGTGGGGACCTTGTGAATCTGCAGGGATTCCACCTTCTTGTCTTGCTTGAGGGGTGGTAGTTTGGGCTCCTTATCACGCTGGTACTTCGCATGAACAACGTGAAGTGGTTTGAAGTATGCGTGGAATTGTGTTGTCCGACACGGGTCTATCGTATCACGGCCTGGGTCGTAGTAAGCAGAAAACCTGCAGAGAGATCGAAATGTTAATCACTCATCTATAAGCACTAGTGAGGTATTTAGGGAGTACCTTTTACTCATTCACCTGATTTTGGAGTTGTCTCTGTGGATGTTGGCAAGTTCATGAGATCCATACCCAGTGGTCCCCAGAACCGTCACATTCATCCTCTCCAGATGATCCAGGTTGTCTTGGATCTGAGGGAGTTAGAGGGATGTCAGCAATTGGTGGAGAGACAAGGTGATGAGGAACTGGTGCTATAAACTGGTCACTTGATGAAATCAATTGCTAATTTTACTGATATCCGTAATCCGCTTTCTCGCACAGACACCAGAGACGATATAAAAACATGGGATAGCTTCTTAGGTAAGCAAGATGAGCCAAAATTTCTACCGTAGTTATGTTCAGCGTCCAAAGTTACATCAGATACCATGTTGCACACTATTCATGAAAATATCGAGAAAAATTCTTAATTTCCGTAATGACGCAGTGGCAAATTTGACCCAATTTTCATCAATAGTCGGCACACGCGCGCATGAAATTATATCGAAATCGAATTTGTAAGTCGCGCGTCGCCCTGGAAATTGCTACGGGAATGGAAGTGGTCCCAGCATTCCCTATTATTATCTAATCGGGTTATCGGGAAAATTCTAATTTCTTCTCGGATATCACCAGACGAACAGCTCCTCAGTGAAGTAAGATAGAGCCTTAAGTCGACCGGGAATCGATTCAGCGTCCAAAAATACATGGGAATGCGTAGTGTTTGCATGAAAATCGAACAAAAATTTAAAATATTTATTCGAGTTTCTGATCTGAGTATCGGTGACATGAGTTACTCCACACTATTATAATTCGATTTCGAGGGTCTCAAATGAGAACTCAACTGGTACTGGCGACTCTATTTTTCCAACAAATCTTCTCTCCTACTCTCACACGACAAATATCAACCCTCTCTGCGATCATTCAAAGTTCATACTTCCCGTGAAACCACGCCCAAATGGCGACTTCAAACCTGTGGGGAGCAAAACCAGCAAAAACACGAAAATCAATGAGGCACGCGGATACCAAAACACGCCCAAAAACTATTTTACAGTGGACATACTAGAAGCGAGTGCTCCTAGGCTATTTTTTGACGCAGAATTCAAATCCGGTGGAATTTTTGAGCAAGCTCGTCGGGAAAACGAGGAAAATTCAAATTTCTTCTCAGATGTCAGGTAAGAAGTCACACACTATTATTTGACTGTTGCTAGTATAATGCAAAAACAAAATACCTGCGTTTTCTTCCTCTCAAGAGCGTTCCTTTTCCGGTCCAGTTTCCGCCTCTCAATATCCGCCATCCGCCCCTCGGCTATAGTCTGCATGCAGTGCATCTTCGCTCGCCACGAGTTTGCGGCCTTCGCCCGGTTGTTCTCCACCTTCTTCTCCCACGCCTTGGCCTCTTCCAGATGTGTGTCTTCGATCCGCTGGTGATTCTCAAACACACTCTTCTGCATCTCTGAAGAGAAGATGTTTTAAGCAATGATGTATTGACCCGCACTTGGTAGCTTTATGTCAGCAACAGCAAAGGACTGAGCATATACCAGCTTTGATGTTCTTATTCTGCTCGGAATGAGTGGTTCGAGCCTGAATTGACCGCTTCCTGGCCGCTTTCCTCAAATTGTTCTGGTCGAGGAATTTCACCATTTCATCGTCTTTTGCCTGCATCCTCTCCTTGTGCCACTCTAGATTCTGTGGATGGGGATCCGGGATCAGATATTTGATGAAAAACAAAAGATCCACTAATAGCAAATGAACTTGATGTTTATCACCCACCCGGTTTGTGAACTCTTTCAACTTCTTCTGCTTCTCCAAGAGCTGTTTTTGAGCCACTATCCGTTCTTTTTGTCGAATTCTCTGTAGGATTGTGCATCTCCTGATCAGTTCACAGCTATCTAACCGAATCTTAAGGAGCTCTCGCCTCTTTTGCTCCATTTGCGCTTGGTCCGCTACAACCTCACGTTCCATCCGGACTTTATTGATAAGCTGAGGCGATGTTACACACATGTTACACAATACGCATATTGTTACACACGTGTTACAGATATCGTTACACACATGTTGCAGATATTGCTACACACGTGTTACATATATTGTTACACACGTGTTACAGATATCGTTACACACGTGTTGCAGATATTGTTTATACGCACACGGGCCAGATATCGCGGGGCAACGCTGCTAAATATACAATAGTAACCTCGGTCATCTGCTTATCTTTTTGAACAATTCTGTTCAGGATATGTTTCCGTCGCTTCATCATGAACTCTGTGTGTCTTGCTCGGGCTTCTGCTATCTTCACATTATGCTGGAGTATTAACTATGATAATTCACTCGACAATAATTGACCATTAGAGCAACACAATGTCTGATCGATTGCTATCAATTACCTGTATGCGCTTTTGTAGCATTGCATTCTTCCATTTTTTACGGAGGATTTTCCTTGGGTCCACATAAAACTTTTTCTCCAGTGCGATTGCAATCCGTTTTTGAGTTTTGAAATAGTGCTTCAGATTTCTCTGTGAAAATTACATCATTTGTCCCCCTCCGATAGTTAAAGCGAAGCCATGAGACACAAGATGAATAGCAAACCTGGAATCTATTGTATTCTTGTAAAGTACACCTCACTTCCCCATCCTTTGTTATGAGATTGTTTTTCATGAGGCATCGTCTCACAGACTTCTTATTGAGGAAGTGCTTGAGATGGGGATCGTGAAGAGGCCGATACTCTCCAGGCTTGTACTCCGTGAAAAACGGATCCGATAGATCGAAATCGATCGTTATACCAGGGCAAAGCTGAAACGCAGTTCCTGTGATCTCAATAGGAGATAATGTGGGGTACTGTTTCGAGTGATACATGACAGAATAATTGGACTGCTATTCAATCATCACAAAGCACAACCTTTTCTCCTGGGTTTGTGGTATGGTAGCCGGCCTGTGCGTGCCTATGAATGGCTGTTGCCGGCAAGGCTTCATTCTCATTCTCAATGTAATGTGAATACGCTTTGGGCGATTTCCGATCCATAAACGATAAGGGATAAAACTAAACGTATAAAACACACCATAACAGAAACTGACATACATGTGTAAAATCGAGATACTATACTCCTTTATAAATCAACCCCCTACATTTTCTCAAAACAGCGTTATATATTTGAGTATGCAGTTCACGTGTCGTTCAAGGGAGAATCTCAAATGAGTTTTGAATACAGAGACTTCGGATTTTTCCTCATCTATCATTGTTCTATCTTATCTTTGAGAAATGGAGTAGACTTCCCAAAAACATGTGGACGCGCGGCATCAGAATCAGAAAGCGCGCGTTTCAAAGACTTCTGTTTCTGCGCGTTACGCATAACACAGAATTTCTTCTCGAAGCCAACTTTTTGTGGCAGAAATCTGAAAGACCGGCAGAGATAGTGAAAAGGTTGTCAAGTACATTTTAGATGAATTACCACGGCATTAAGATTCTTTAACATAGAATATTATCACCCGTTAAACCTCTTATTTGAATGGTCTTTATGCCTCTTAATGACTATAGTTAATACCTATCTATATTTTTTAGAATATCTTAACAAGAAGCTTTCAGTCACAAATTATTAAATTTTGCAGGAATGAAGAACTTCTAAAATATCTTATTAGCAGTTTTTACAACCATTAAGCTAAAATTTAATGTCGCCGCATATGACAAATGATAGTCTTTCCAAGTAGGCTGTATGGGGTTTGTTCGGATGAAAAGTGGCCTCAATTAACAGCCAAAGTGCCGCAACTCACAGGCATGATCCTAAGTAAGAGTGGTGTGAGTGTGGACCCAGACATGCAATAAGGCTACTCACTGCTACTACAATCACTGTCACGGTTTGACAACATCTGAAAACACTTTCTATTTAGCCGCTCACTCATTAACCACTATAAGACATCCTGTGTTAAACAGAGTGTTGTCCATTATGCGTAACCCGGCCTCTCTCTCTCTTCCCCTTCACACGATAAACAAATAGGGGGTATATAAAGGGGGGGGGGTGCAGTATATTGTAATTGAACAAAGTGGCAACAACTGTCTCACCACACAATATTGTGTACACACAACAATTAAATTTCACACATTACAAGACATTTGTTACTATGTGTGTTTGTGGGTGTGTGTGTATGCGTGTGTGTGTGTGCGCGTGTCTGGGGGATGGGTGGGTGTGTATTTGTGTGTATGCGTGTCTGGGGTTGGTGTGTGACCCCATATCCTGAACTTTTCTTACTAATTCACACGGTGGAAACATGAGAAATTGAGGGTTTTACTCCGAAATGAGTACCCATTATGGTTCAGCAAGACTTTATAAAGATATCTCACCTAATGAAGATTTGAAAATCAATTGAAATGCAATCTCTTATCAATTTAGAGCTTATCTCACTTTCACTGGCTCACAATCTATGAGAACGAAAACTTTGTTCTTCTCTAATGCAGATGATGCAGTAAGTGGTATGCAGAGACTTCAAAATCTCTCTCTTTCGGGGAATCCATTTCGCAGAGTCGGCACATGAGATATCTCATCACTGGGTATTATATCTCATATCTCAGAGAAACTAATGGGCATCACTCACAGCAGTATTGAGATATAGCTCACTCAGGATACCCATACTCTCAGAGTCCTCAATGAAGCCACTATAATAGATTCACAGAGTGACAGAGTGGAATAATTGGAGCACAATGGAACTTTAATTGTTGACCTGAACACATCCTGAACACAATGGAACGCAATGATTGGCAACACAAACATACCTATCACTCTGGATTAGGGTTGAGGACTCGCCTGCATTGTCCTCTTATTACACGGTCAGGAACAATTCCTTGTCACACATACACGCATACACGCATACACACACAGACACACACACACACACACACACACACACACAAACACACAAACACACACACACACACACACACACACACACACTCGTGTCTGAATTAGTACTCTCGGTAGGTGTGGGTGGTGGAACCATTAACTTGGAATGACGATATCCCTCTCCAGATCGGCTCTGTCACGTGACCTGCTCCAATTGTCACGTGATCAGACCGCGCCGCGCACAATCACTGTCACGTGCTATAGAGTGGTTGTCATGTGACTATAAAACCCAACAAATCCATCCTCTAATCATTGTAATTATTGGCTTGTCAGAGAGACGATGAAGATGTTAATCTAATTGGCCAACGGATCCCTGGATTTTCATTGGCTAGTATCGGGATTTTCTCTCTCCCACATTTGAGTGCAGACCGCTTGTGAGCGCAATTATTTAGCACACACCTAGAACACGCGTTTACTTGCTTTTCAGGGGTATTACAGGGGCTCAAATGACGGTCAACATGTGTGTATGAAGGGGACTGTGAGAAGGTAATGAAATTTTAGTTTTGGAGGACCATGAAATTTAAACTGTGGCATTTGAGTGAGAACATACACACAAGACTTCACGGTGAGTGTGTGTGTGTGTGGAACCCCTCCCTCAATATAGTGTTTACATAAGGGGGACACATCATTCGGCGATAACATTTGGCATAGGTTCAGCAACCAATCTCTTCCAAACTGGCCAGTGTTACCGTGATGACTTCGTTTCAACATGATCAATTATGGTCAATAGCTACTCAAACCGTTAAATCTGTGATCATTCCACTGGTGATTGGAACCCGTTACGTATACGAATTGGGAAATGATCTGAACCATGACCTATGGCTGGAGTGGTGGCCAAATATAGTGACGGTGGTCCATGATAACAGGGGTAGGGTGATTGGTGGGAATTGAGAACCCGTGCCAGGTTTAATAGAACGAGTGCTTGGTGCTGAGTTGGGGGGGGGGTANGCGATAACATTTGGCATAGGTTCAGCAACCAATCTCTTCCAAACTGGTCAGTGTTGCCGTGATGACTTCGTTTCAACATGATCAATCATGGTCAATAGCTACTCAAACCGTTAAATCTGTGATCATTCCACTGGTGATTGGAACTCGTTACGTATACGAATTGAGAAATGATCTGAACCATGACCTATGGCTGGAGTGGTGGCCAAATATAGTGACGGTGGTCTATGATAACAGGGGTAGGGTGATTGGTGCTGAATTAGGGGGGGGGGGTACAGAAAGTAGTGAGAATTCGTGGATCTGTGGTTGGGGGAATAGGAGTCTAACAACATGAAGTACTAGATGAAGTGTTGTTTGGTTGCAAACCTGTTTCCAATACTTAGTCAGAGAATATCCTAATTCCGAAGCAGTGATGGTCCAAACACTGTCAGTTATGTGCCATGTATACCTTACTCAAGGTTTAGTTATGCGACCTATGGAATGTTTATCATCGGCACTGGTTGAAGTAAACAAGGTCGTGGCATGTTACTAACACTGGAATATTGTGCGGGGGATTCCAAAGTATATCACTTCCACCACTCAAAGATGGAAATGATAAAACATTGATCCTAAATACTCAAACTGAAATTTTCGTCAGAAATTCATTTCGGGTTGCATCCACTTGACGAGGAACCACAACACAAAAGTTTTGATGATCTGTCCCCTTATGAAAATGACCGAGCTATTTCTCTGATTTCAGTTTGAGAAGGTAAGGATCACGGGTGAAATGGGAAAACTTTTGTTTTTGCATCCTCAATTACCACGTGCTTCAACCCGTGTGCCCCTTTGTAATTCCTTAGCTACACAATATGCTATCAACTGTTCAATCTTATCAAACCTGTCGTCCTATGTTTTTATCTACTGGCAGTTTTCACTGTCGCTCATCTTCACAGAGTCTTGTGACTGTCAAAGTGACTGTCAAAATATCTGAAACATTGGGATGATAAACTATGATCATGATACAGGAACCGTATAAAGTGTGTCGTATAACATACTAGAAAACCCGTCGGTTGGATGCGATGCTACGAATGGGATGTGAAGACTGGAGTTGAAATTGATATGACGTATAACAATCGTCCATTCTCCCAATAAACCAGGCCTATCTTAGACTTCTTTAGCTGACCCAGATCTGATGAATTGTGTCTCTTCCTATCACCCCAACACTCTCTCACTCTCCCCCCTTTTTCCATGTGTCTCGTGAGGTGGTATAGGGTGGTATGAGGTGGCATCATATCATCCTCTCTCTCTCGTGACATACCTATCTAATCTCTCTGTGACCCCCTGCATCCATCTATATATAGGGTGAGCGAGTGTCTCAATTGAGAGAAACAGTGACAGGGTGCATTAAAACTATGATTACCACAGGTGTGTCTCAATTGAGCCCTGATACTGCAGTGCCGCGCGACTGCATTATGAGTTACCATGGTGACAAAGTGTCACGTTGTAAACGATCACGTGACTCATTGCTTCCTCAACCGTGACCCGGTGTTGTGAGGCATTATCGGGTCATCCCCCCACCAATGACTGAAATTATCATACACGGTGATAGGGGGTCGGGCTTCTCTTAGCATTACCAGTCTCCATAGGAACCAGAGGTGGCGTCGCCTTGGCTGCAGTTTAGATGCTCAACACACCAATTAAACTTACTACAGAACAACTTTACAGAGCAGAAGGTTCGCAAAATTTCCGAGAAAATGGAAACAAAAACAAGGAACCAGTACCTCAACGGTTGTTATCATTCCTCAGAAGTATGGGGAATGTCATGGTTACCATGTGTCATGGTTACCAGTTGTCATGGTTACCAGTTTCAAGGAGTTCCCTTGGCAACAGTGCAAACATGTTGTGAATACCTAGTGGGGTGAATGGTGAGCAAAATCCTATCAAACAAGCATAATATTAGCTCTAGTAAGAAATTCAGATTCCAATACTTATCCATTGAAATTTTTCATTGAATAAGACGAAATTGCTTCATATCAATTCAAAATTCAAATTCCATTCAAAGTACCTAACATTTTCATTTCTAACAATTCTTTCAAATAGAAGAGAACAAACCATGGAACCATTAACAAGGATTAAAATACACTTGTTTCCAACCCCTTCTTGTATCACTAATATATCTCCTATCTCAGAAGTTTAGATTAGAATTTGGAGAGCAAATGACCAATGAGGAGGTAGCATTGCTGCTGAGCAAATGACCAATAGGTGATCAGGAATATTCTGGCTGATGGGGGATTTGACTGCTATGATCAGCTGTGCACATCATATAGTGATGACTGCTGTCGAAGTCGAAGTGAAGTCCACTTACAGTGCCCTCACGCAGACACCTTATAGTCTCTATGGGAACAGACCGTGTCGCCTTGGTAACAGCGGGGGGGCAGGGGTAATTGAGGACCCGTACTTTGCACTATTGTCAAGAGGTGCTTTTGTTACTAAGGACAATAGCACACGAATACCGCCCTAAGTATTAGGGGGATGTGTGTGTGTGTGTGTGTGTGTGTGTGTGTGNGTGTGTGTGTGTGTGTGTGTGTGTGTGTGTGTGTGGGGTGTCATGTTGTTGAGGGTTGTATCGCAGCAGTCTATTGCTAAAGTCTATCCCATGAGTAGTGTCATAAAAGAGAGAAGGGCTGTCCCTGCAGTGTGCTATCTTACACTGCAGTGGAGGACTCGGATATATTTTCATTGGTCACTTGGTTCGGAAGAAAGGAGGCAACTTTGATTCAAACTTCAAACTATAGTTTATCCTATCATCTAACAACATTTCAACATATTGCTATCGTAAAGCGGCACACGGAAATCCATCATAAGCCTAAGACTCCAGAACAGTATTATACAGAGAATCAACTTACAAAATATTCAATCACTTTGACATCAAATATATATTCAATCACACAAAATTCATAAATTATACAAGGCAGATTAAATATTTCGGAATTCTGACGTATTAAATCAGATGAGTGTCATGATGAGACATTTTCATTCCAACTTTTGTTTCTAAATCACAATCCAGCAGTTATCGATATTAATAAGACTGTGAGACTATTTCCATAAAAAGTTACTTAGATCAGAGATAAAAATACTCAAATACAAACAAACGAGAAGAAAACACACGCACACGCACTCAAATTTTAGCTCAATTTTGGTATCAATTTATACACAAATATCATCAAATGTTCCCTCCCTCCCCTACACTCTTAGTGTCACTCTATGAACTTCCCCTCCAAGAGTTTAGTGTCAGTAGGGATGACAGCAGTAGCAGTGTCAGCTAGGAGCGACCCCTCAGTCCAGTTTATCAGACTATTGAATGCGAGTTCGTACTGATAGAGCTGTTCCTTTAGCTGTTTGATTTCTGTTTCCATGGAGAACATCTTGATGTCCTGCTCTGTTTGGATACTCTTCTCAGAGGATTTGTGAGCCACGGTCTCCAGCAACTTCTGATACGTGTTCACGTCTATGATGTAAGCATTGTTGCTCGTATCCATGGCAACAGCAGGAGTGTTGCGTTGCACGTGCTGCACAGGTTGCTGCACGTGCTGTTGCACAGGTTGCTGGAGGATGACACCACTCGGCACTGGTTTCTTGACACCACCGGTCTCAGCCATTGCGAGGTTCTGTTTCAGCGTGAGGAGAGAGTTTTGCAACTCTAGAAACAGATCAGAGTCGCGCTGAGGACTCGTGGTATCCATAGCGACATCGGAGTTGCTAGGCGACAACCCATCTGATCGGAGACTATTGGAGGAGGAGGTGGTGGGGGTAAGCCCGTTAGTAAGAGAGTATATCAGGTTCGTCTCGTACTGTGGTGACACACTATTCCCATGTTTGAAGGGACTTGTGCTACTACTGCTAGGCTCGCTCTTTACCAATGGAGCTGACATTATCGGCTCAGGGCTCTCAGTCACGTGACTAGCCGTGTTGTTGATGTTGCTTCCCTCCTGTAGATTGGCTGGGAGACTGATGATAGGCCCCACTGAAGATACTATTCGAGGGGTGGGATAGTGAGGAGCGGGAAGGGAGGTTGGGTAGGGAGGATAGCTCGGAGTGTGAGATGAAGGGGAGGAAGCAGGCGGGGACGGGATGAAGCTGGAGAGGGGAGAATTCTTCACAGGGGTGGTGAACACAGAGGACGTGGAGCCCATGATCTCACACCCGGGGAGTGTGTTGCTGGGCTTAGTAAAACTGGAGGTAGAGGTCCCCATGTTTACTGGAGGGAAGGTAGGGGTGAGAGTGGTGGTGTTGATATTTGCAGTGACACCTCCACTGCTACTTGACACCGGGCTGCTGAAGTTACCACCGCTCTTATCACTGCCGAAGAGCGCTGGCATGAGGGAGGTTAGCAGCTGCTGGATCTGTACAGCCTCGGGACTTTTCTGGAGATTGTTGTTATTGCTGTTGTTTAATAACATTGTGCTATTGCTCATTATCGGTTTAACGGTTTTGTGGGGCGTGTTTTTCGCCCTCATCTGGATTTCTGCCAGCATCTCTGGATTAGCACACCCGTTCAAGTTCTGTGTAGGAATGGCCTTTGTCTTGAGTCTCTTCCTCTGGCCCCCTATCCCCGTGATGGGGTAGTGGTGACTCCCCGAAGTGAAATCGTCTCGAGTAAAGTGCAGCTGACAAATCACACTGTATTGGGACGGTTTGAAATCGGGTCTCCCTATCAGTTGCAGCCACATGCTCGCCAGCGTCGAATCTGTCGGAAACCGGAAAAAGGAAATCGCAGGGTTCCGCTTAGTGTTGGACGTGCATCCCAGCACACAGCAATTCTTAACCATGACGCTGCACTGACCTAGACTAGGGGAGTGGGTTATAGCAGGATTTGGTACGGTGTACGGTCAGTAATGCACAGAGAACATTGATTATGAAACAGACAAGAGAACTGAGATACGCGGGCAAATGCTAACATTTTCAGGTTACAAGAAATCACAGTCACTTTGATAAATAAACTATGCGACCGATGATTAGAAAAACTTAACAATAACGGACACGATAAAATATTCAAGTTATATATACTCGAGTATAGGGGTCAAAAGACAGACTGCTGTCGAAAATTGACTACATTCTGTCAAGACAGAGAACTATAATGATCATGCTATGAGACCAATGCCACGAACACACTGCTTTCATCGAACAGAGTTCAGAGGTCAGCGGCAGCCACTTCGCACATTCAAATAGACACACACATGGGGAGGGAGGGGTATCATCAGTCTACGGATCATCGTTATTATCATGTGTCGGCAATGTTTCGAGTCATGAGTGATCGTGACTCCGAGAGAGATGTGAGAGAGAGAGTGATCTCGGACAATTATAACTCAAGAGAGCTATTAGAGATTGACACTTGGATCTAATGCCGGAAACCAGGGAATTCTAACTCGGCATGCTCGCCACGAGATAAGCAGCCAATGGTGCGCGTTGCGTAGCAACAATCACGTGGGTTACCCTGGTCATGTGACTCTCGCATTGTCTTTAGAGAAGATTTCGAGAGCATATGATAAGCGGGAGTACATATTAGTGACAAGGAGAGAACACGTGATCCCTATTGAGATACACATGTGTCAGGAAATTACCATTTACCAGGAAACCTAATCACGGCGGTCCTCTAAATTAGACACTGAACAGGGGGAGAAGGGCGGCCACAAATGACGATTCACATGATGATTATTGTCCCCTCAAAATGAGTGCTAATATAATGACAAGGCACCTTATTATAGTTCAATTATCAGAGGAAATTAGAAGATTGAGTAAAACACGGAATAATCAACTATAACAGAGAGAGAGAGAGAGTGAGGCTATAACAGAAAGACCGTCACAGACTTATGTTATGTGTTACTACGTGAGCTAGTATCCCGCGTCCTGCTTGACACATACACCACTCCTCCTATTCAGTATCTTATCATGATGCGCAACACAGAGCCTCACAGCGAGAACAAAACAAGCTGAGAAATAATTAAAACTTGTGTTTCGAGTTCGGACCATATAGCTCGCTACGATAACAAGAGCGGACGAGTGCTTGTCAGAAGACATGCAGCAACGACGGCAGCGACGATATAAAGGGAACTTTTTCAAGCATTATATAACAATTGTGCGTTCTCAGATCACTCACAACTCTCACACGTGATAAAAACACACACACACACTGCCTAAAGTTTCGAGAAAGCTTATCACTCGAGGACGCAGAGTCATATAGATATAACAAACAATGGACTGTGACTTAGATACAGTGATGGAATGGTTGTTATGCTTTACTGTGGTTGAGAAGCATATTGAAAATTGCGAATAAAAAATAGCCCCCTTAGTTACTTATCAAAATCATGGTGATAGGACAATTTGAATATTAAATTTATTAATTGAGGGGTGTAAGAATTTATGCATATGAGAGCCACGTTATGCTAAGGACCTAGGGAGCTCAAGATTGAAACTTGGGACATTCTTATTGAAATTTCTATATTATCCGAACGTTTTTTTGTGGAAATTATAAAGAAAATTCATGCATACTTCTTAGTAACTGTCTTTTAGAGAACTGGGATAAAGAAGACTTAACATCATGTCATAAAATAGACGTGATATCAACATTTTGGTAAATCATCTGACATTTCATTTGATTCAGAATATTGGCAAAGTTGGTTAAAATATTAGAGGTTCTGATTAGAGATGGCTTCAGTACCTAACACGGCTCATATGAACCTCTGAGACAATTCTAAGATGTCATAATGAGTATAAGTAAATGAAACTCAATAGCTATGACACATTGATCAAACACTATGTAGATAGGTAGTGAGTAGGTACCTACCTACTGTACATGTCAGAGCCTCATCAAAACAGTAAGGTATGCTTGATATGAGGTTGCATATTAAAAATTTTTTGTAGGTATTCTTTAATGAGTGGGTTAAGCTCAAATAGAAAATCATCATTAGCATTATCTTGAATGTTATCTTAATTGGCTTCTGAGTCCAAGAAATCCCAATCTGTTTATCTCTTGTTAAGAATAGGTAGGTCTTAGCAAAGCAGGCCCTAGATACAAGTCTTATGTGGTGCATATAATTGACCTTCCCAATTGAAACATAGAGTGAAAATCCAGGGACACAACTCTCAGTGCTCAGATGAATTGGTGAATTGACAAGCCAAATCTCATAATGTGACAATATTAAAAACCCTCAAATTTAATTGTATGATAGATTATTCAGGTGTAAGAGTAAATATGAAGCTCCAATAGAGAAATACAACTGCAGAGCCCTGAGCCGCGATGCTGGTCCTTAGATCCTACAGCCTGCAAGTGGTTTATATGGACTAGGGAGTATCATAAAGATATATTCAGAACAGAGAATGTTGCTACATTATCTTTCATTGTTATCCTGATATAATACCTATAACACTACACAACTGTATTTACCGAAGAATGAAAACTAGTCGAATCATTGTTCTGATACTAGGTAACCAGACACTCGTGATCACTTATCTCAGCTAAAATACCCAACAATTATTTCATGTCAATTTATCATTGATATTTATTAAAAATATTATTGTAAATTTTGTGCGCGGCGCGCCGTTAGCGGTAAATAATGCTTTATTGGAAATAATTATTTGTCACACTGTACCTTTACAGTCTATATCATTGCAATTATTGAATTGTCACACAATAAAATCATCTAAGAAGTATGGTTTGGCCATTTATAATAATTGTGGGAAAACGCGCGCGCGGCTCAGCATGCAATATGATACCATTATTTTATTCTCAAAATTAACAAAATGATATATGAAATGCATGTGCAAATGCACAATTTGCATCATCAAATACTTGAATCCGATCAGTTGCAGTTCCTCGAAAAATAAACATATTACAAGAAGATTATATCGTTTTCTTTTAACCCGACTTTTGAATCCGCTACCTCTGAACAAAATTAACAACTTTATTTTTTGATAAATGTTTTTATTATAACACTTCGATAAAAGTGATGGTTCTATACCAAAATTTATTTCATTCTATTCTAAATTACATAATAGCACCACCATAACTATTCCTAGTAGACATTTGTAAGCTTTTTAGTTATACTCAAAATCGAATCTTGAGTAGGGAAATGTCTAAGCAGGGGGAATATCAAAGTCTTCCATCTCTAAGCAAATATGTGCTCTGAGATATCTGGTTAATATCTCTTCTTGCTTCCCTATGGATCATCTCCACTGCAACTTCTGTTTCTCATTATACTGTTCAGAAGCTTCGGAGGTAAGGTTACAGGTAGCAAGGCATTATCTACATGACTGCATATGAGGATTGTTACAATTTATCCTTTACAGTGCCCTGTTGTACACTGTGTCAGCGGATGTTCAGCGAAATTTCATAAATGTAAAGAAGAAGATCATGCTTTGGTGTGTCCTCAAGCACTGGTCCAGTGCATTAATGTGGGGAATGGATGTGGTGTCTTGGTACCAAGATGTCGGATGTCTCATCACTTGATGTCATGTCCAGCTTATGTAGTTATTTGCTGCTTCCAGGTAACTAGAATAGATAAGCATATACACCTGCTCATGTTATTATAGAATGGAAATTACTACTCTTACTTTCACAGTGGGTAAGGAAGATGCTTCAGAGTAGCTCCCCAACTCATGCTCATTTCATGAGGAAACCAAAGAGCTGTCATAAACAGCTTGACATGGGTCTCACTTTCTATGACCAGAAACGAGGTAAGTTATAGGTGAGACTCATCACTACATCGTCACATTGCACAATTCTACATATTCTATGTCATTGATCCAGGGAAGAAGAAACTGGATCAATATGTGGGAAGAGATGGACTAAAAGCCTGCCAAACTGTGGAAGTTGGAAAAGATCACTTCAGTACGTTTATTTTTCTTACGCATATTTTGTTAACAGTCTTTGATAGAATGAGCCAGTCTACACAGTTCACTTATTGCGGCCTACTTGCCCCGTTATGAATAGCGGCTATTCAATAGCCTAATATACCTGTCCCCACAGTGGTATTGTATACCTATGATATTAGCATACATCCTGGATTCTAGCACCCAGCTGTGTAATTACTCCGTGATAAAGAGGGGAGAGAGAGTGGGGCCAGGGGGAGTGTGGGGAGTGGAGAGTGGGGCCAGGGGAGTGAGGGGAGTGGAGAGTGGGGACTGGGTGTCAAGTAATACACGCATGCACACACACACACAACACGCACACACAGTTATCTGTTATATACCCAATGTGTGTGTGAGAGATCTCGTTAATCAGGTTACAGAAACCATGATCTCAAGATTAGAACATGGTTTTGATCATTAGGACAGTTAGGAATCACGTTATTTCGCCCTATTTTTTCCTGTATATCAGAACTCGTGATGCACTTTCCTGATGCACTTCCAACTTCCCGGATACAGTTATAAGAAACACTGAGCGGGTAGAGTGTGCCTGAAGTATGACAGCATACATGCAATTATCTCATTATCTCATTAGGCAATCATGTATGTCGCGTATAGACTCCACAACATTTAGCTGATGCAGACTCCTCTTATCATAGAGTAGAGACTCAACTTTCTCCTGGGCTGACACAGAGCTATGTAGAGGGAGAGATATAGAGTAAAATACCTCGAGCAGTGAGCGACTCATTAATGTAGGCGTTGCTAAGAGTAACACCACAAAAAGGGAAATAGAAGCACTGTGTAGGACCTTTGAGAGGGTTGGACTTGGAGTTACAAATTGCATCAGCTTCCTCACATGCTGACACAGCTCTTATTGTCCCAGATTTCAGTTACAAGTACAACCCAGCCCACCCGAAAACTGGACCCCTCCTCTGGTACCGTACAGACGTGGAATCTATCAAACCTGTGGAGAATGGCAGACGACCTCTCTACCTACGGCAGGTGTGTGTGATCTGAGTGTGTGATAAGTGCGCGAATAGTGGTCAGTATGTGTGATCACTGATCAGTATGACGATCAGCATGCGTGATGCGATTATATTGTGTTATCAGTGCGTGATTCGCGTGTGATTCGCGTGTGACACTTGTAACCCTTGTTTAGGTTCCGCAGTATCTGCAGAACTGTGCTGCGTACATCCCTCCCCCACCCTTAGACTGGACAAAACCAGTGGCGGTGAAGCTACCTAACAAAGTCAAGGTACATGTCACGTGCTTGTGATAGCAACACATTAACACATAAACATAGGTACCTACATATACACAGACACACACTCAAACACACACACACTCAAACACACATACACGTCATGACCATTGTACAAACACGTATTCCATTGAGTAAACAAACACCACAGTTCTTCTATTACACAGCGGATTCTGCGGCCGTGTCAACATGACGTCATGAAATAAAGTGGAACTGTTCCACACATTTCATTAGACACGTGTAGATTTGTGTAGACACGTGTAGATATGTGCGTTGTCATGGATACACGATGTTGTCATGGTTACTTGTCACAGGTACACGTTACTGAGTCGACAGCCAGCTGTACACCAGTGTGTGCGGACAGCTCAACTCACGAGGGGGAAGACGAGGTTTGCAGACACCGACTTCCACTGAACCACTTCCACTGACACCACTTACACTGACACCACTTACACTGACACCACTTCCACTGACACCACTCCCACTGACACCACTCCCACTGACACCACTCCTCACTCTCTTAACAATCTCTAACACCACTTGAGATACCAATTTCACAAACACTTCCTCTGTACACAGTGTACACGAGTGGAGACCTCGTTTTCGTGTTACAACATCATCGCCATCAACAATTTGCCCCGGCTACACCGCACCGAGGCTAGTCTCCACATGACATGTGTACAGTTGTTCAGACGGGATCAGATGCAGAGTCACCTCGACACTGTTCATAATAGGATAATGGCCGGTATGTGGTTCACACCCCTCATTCAATCCCACCTAATTGACGCTCTTATCGCCACATTCCTCTTGCCACTTACTTCTCCCTATCCCAATTCCTCCACCCCCTTTCCTTACTCCCCCACTCACCCACTCTCTCTCTCCCCCTAACTCCCCTCTCCTTTCCTCACTCCCCCTCTCTCCCCCACTCAGGCATAATGGACGGGTGGATGATTGAGCGATGTCCGCTGGCTGTGTACGGGTGCGAATACCATCATCTCAGAGTGCGACCCAAGGGGGGCAAACACGAGGTAATCAGTGCCATGAGTATCAGTGTCACGTGATCCATAACCATGACCATTCCTTTCTTATGGTTTATTGGTTTACCAATGTCCGATATTATTTGGCATATTCATTCATGTCGGTGAAAGGTTTTCTATTCTTCTCATGAACATTCTATAGACATGTGACGTGTGTTTTTTCAGATAAAGTTTGACGATGAGCTCGGTGTTTTCTATGTGAGGAGTAAGGTGGAGCTACCCCCTCCCTCCTCCACACTCATTCCCCCTCTCCCAGCCGAAATCTGGTGTCTCATAGGTAATGATGGAGACCATGATTCCGCCACACTCGCCCCTCTTTAATGAGATGTTCCCTCATTCCCCCACCCACTCCCCCACTCCCCCACTCCCCTAACTCCCCCTTACTCCCCCAGGGCAGTACTGTGACAGTTACACTCTATTCCAACTGTCCCTCCTCTCCTCACTCCACCACATCGTCTCTCTCCACCTCATACACAGCCGTGGACTCGTCACCCGTAGATGGGAGCCGTCTCCACGGATACCGCGGTTGTCATGGAAACAGCACAGTCAGGTAACAGTGGCTGGTAGAACGATGGTGCATATTAACTGTCTCCTCGCTGCATGCCCTCTCTATCGCTGGGTAGATAAGAAGAAGGTTTGTCTGATTCGCATGATAGCAGCAATTATTGAAGGGTGATCCCGCATCTTGCCCTGAACTACATAGATATTGTGGGATTATTGCACTATATACTATAGTTGTGAAACCTGTGTTTTTGCTGACACACTAGAGACACAACAGTGGATTTGTATAATTCAGGCAGGATGAAACTGCTATTGTATCTAAACATTACTGTTATTTGCACGTCAATCAAATACTTGTCAAACATTGTGATAAGTGAACTGAAATCATCGTGTCAACTAGCTTCATGCTATTTAGTCTGCGTGTGCACTGTAATTTCCATCAGCTGTTTCAGATGTATTTTCCAAAAACGGTGAGACTGATTGTTGTGGTAGAGCTACATTTTGAGTCTGAATAGCACTTGTATTAGCATGACACACACCACACACACGCACACACACACATACACACACACACACACACACACACACACACACACACACACAAAAAGACACNACACACACACACACACTGCCATAGAAGCACACATACACTGCTATAATTTCACAGTGAAGCCCGCTTGAAAAACTCCAAACCACGCCTGCTCTCTCCCCTCCCACTCCCCACTCACTCCCTCTAACCACCCTCTCTCCCCTCCTCACAGCCGGACTGGGGGTTGACAGCATCGCTGACCCACGAGATGGAGTGGGAGCTGGCACCAGTCCAGCACATCTCCAAACACATGGCAGTGTGCCAGTTCAACATCAGGAACGAGCACAACAATCCCGACTTAGCGAGCGTTTACGGGACATCCCCTAGTGGTAGGGACTGGGGTTCTGATAACTAGGTACCTATAGAGGGGAATTATTGACATTGGGAACTCAGAACTCTAGCAGTGTGTGTGTAAATTAGACCGGTCATGGGGTCAGTTGAGGACTCAAGGGGAGTTGAAGGGGAATTTTTGCTAAGATAACATATTACTTATTTGGGGACTGTTTAGTGAGCTATTTTTGTTCTGTGGTTTTAACCTGTATCATATACTGCAATTGACTGTGTTTCAAGTTAACCATGCTGCTGAAGCTTTCTCCTATTTTTAACGAAATTAAATCAAATTGCTGAGTTTTGTAAATATCATTATCGCTGGGTTTACACTTTTTACTGTTAAATTTAAGATATTTATTGTCTATTGTATTCTACATGCGGTATTATACTTCCAACAACATCGTAGTCTACACAGACTTGTACACATTGTTGTAGCTCCTAGGGTGGAAGAGGGATTACATTCGACCATTCTTTACAAGTGTACAATACCATATATGGGATAATTAGTGCCAATTTCTATTGTCTACCCTCTCTCTGATCTCTAAATAGGATAACAGATTCTGTGTGTGTGTGTCGTGTGTAAAGTATGTGGGTGTTTGAATGTGTGATGACACGTGGCTCTCATTCTAGATTCTGATTGGAATATGCCGCTAGTGTTGAAATATGCAGCTCAGAAAGCAATGCAGTTTTACACTGAGGTTTTTGTCAGGCTTCCAGAATCAAGCACACCTTTCTTTCATACTGACTCTTAATAAATAGAGAAAAAGTGGGCTTATGTAGTGTTAGCATAACAGTGATTTAGACTTTAGTTTTATCCTCAAAAACGTTTACCCTCAATTTCATGCAAGACAAAGGATTGTGACACGGTCGCAAGTTTTGAACTATTTGACCGCACGCGCCAAATCATTTATACGTACTGAGCTTCTACCGTTTTCGCTAGAGCAATGTTATTTCAGCGCGCGCGCCGCGCCACTGCACGTACTGTCGCATTATAGTGCTTCTGCTCTGAATTTAAACTGTAAAACATAAGAACGCTGTTGTTTGCTTTTATCAAAATCAAATTTTAAAATTTTAGATTATAATTAAGATTAAAAATGTAGATTAGCAACATCAACGAAGTATTTCAAAACAAAATTTAGGGCGCCTATGACAAAACTGCTGTTTTTGAAGAAGTATTTTCGCATAATTGTTTTCAATCGTGTTCGACATAACGCAAAGGGGATCTCAGCTCTCAGCAATAATCCATGCAAACATAAGGGGATTTCACATATATCGTTAGTAGGGGGAGGGGGTATCGTGAGTAGAAAGACAAAGTTGTTGGCGAGACGCCCATGTCTCACGTACCCAGGACATGTGTCACATGTCACACCCAAAGATGTTTCACATTTGTGTCTCACACATGTGTCTTACCCAGATATGTCTCACCAGTGTCTCGTCCCGAACCCCATGGAGGGGTTTGACTAGCGTCGCTTGGATCGCCGGTTTTTCCGGTATTTCTTCCTGAGATAGTCTGTCACCGGGCTAGTCAAGGGTGAATAAGAGAGGGGAAGGGAGAAGTGGGGAGACGGGAGTGGTGAGGGCGAAGAAAAGATGGAGGAAAGGGAGTGGAGATAGGAGGGGAGAAGTTGGGAGAGAGGGGAGAAGAGAAGAAAAGGGAAGGAAGGAGGGAGAGGGGAAATAGATACAAGAAGTCTTCTCGAAGAAGAGCAGAGTTTCTCACATTTGTCTCCACCGAGGGCCTTCCTGAATTCTCCAGTGTAGTGTGCTTTCCTCTTCTTCTCGAAGTCAGACATCTTAGCTGAAACAATGTTCCAGTGAAACATCACGGACAAACTGGTTACCATGGTATCGTACCATAGTAACCAATAGTAACCATGGTAGCCATAGTAACCAATAGTAACCATATTTCAGACAAATCGTGTCAACTTGTGACTCCCACACGTATCATGTGATACTAGCCTGCAATCAGGTCAATCTCCAAACTATACCAGGACTCACCAGGGTCTTTAGACTTGGAGTCAGGGGTGTCGGAAGAGATGCTGACTCTCCTGTTCTGTTTGGGCTCCTTTACCTCCAACATCCTGCAGTTGTAACCATGGTAACAGCATGGCAACAGCATGGTAACAGCATGGTAACATCCAGTAGCACGTGTTACGAGGGTTACTAGGGTAACCAATGTGTCTACTGACCCGGAGCTCGATGGGGGAGTGTGTTGTTCTGCTTCCATGTCGTCAAGCGAGACACTTTGTCCCTAAAACATAATTGGGAGGTCAAATAGCCGCAAAGTTCCCTCTTTAATCGATTCAGCGTCCAAAAATACATGGGAATCAATGCTACTTAGATGGATATCAAACAAAAAATATTTTCGTCATTTTCTGGATTCTGAAAATGTGATGATCCCGAAAACACAAAACCCAACATCAAGGGCCAGCAGGGTCGAAAAATGATTTCGCCCATAACAACATAAAAATAGTTGTTTCCGGCCTAATTTTGGCCACTGAATCCGAATTTGATGGAATTTTGGAGCTATCTCATCGAGAAAAGGGTGAAAAATTGAGTCTGTCATATCTTGAACTTTACGATGGTTGTCCACAAAATGACGCCTCAGGGAAGCAAGATGGCCGCAAAATTCCCTCTTTAATAGATTCAGCGTCCAAAAATACATGGGAATCAATGCCACTTAGATGGATATCGAACAAAAAATATTTTCGTCATTTTCTGGATTCTGAAAATGTGATGATCCCGAAAACACAAAACCCAACATCAAGGGCCAGCAGGGTCGAAAAATGATTTCGCCCATAACAACATAAAAATAGTTGTTTCCGGCCTAATTTTGGCCGCTGAATCCGAATTTGATGGAATTTTGGAGCTATCTCATCGAGAAAAGTGTGAAAAATTGAGCCTGTCATATCTTGAATTTTACGATGGTTGTCCACAAAATAACGCCTCAGGGAAGCAAGATGGCCACAAAATTCCCTCTTTAATGGATTCAGCGTCCAAAAATACACGGGAATCAATGCCTCTTAGATCGATATCGAACAAAAAATATTTTCGTCATTTTCTGGATTCTGAAAATGTGATGATTCCGAAAACACAAAACCCAACATCAAGGGCCAGTAGGGTCGAAAAATGAATTTATCTATAACAACATAAAAATAGTTGTTTCCGGCCTAATTTTGGCCGCTGAATCCGAATTTGATGGAATTTTGGAGCTATCTCATCGAGAAAAGGGTGAAAAATTGAGTCTGTCATATCTTGAATTTTACGATAGTTGTCCACAAAATAACGCCCCAGGGAAGCAACATGGCCGCGATATTCCCTCTTTAATCGATTGAGCGTCCAAAAATACATGGGAATCAATGCTACTAAGATGGATATCGAAGACAAAACATGAGACACTGTGATATCTGATGGATAACACTGGTCGAGATGAGACCCACATTGTGTTGCTGTTCCATGCTACTCTGAGCTGGTTCCACGAGTGTTACTGTCTGAGTCTCATTATCCTCATTATCCTCATTATCCTCATCATCGTCGTCTAGTAGCCCGGCAGCCTGAGCCTCCTTCATCGCTAGAAACTCGTTATAGTGAGCTGACCTCTTAGCAGCGAAGTTCTCTGAAACACCATGGTAACAGAAGAGTGTCATGGTAACAGAATATGAATAGAGCACGGTGAAACGGTATGAATGTGGTGTCATATCAGTGTTTCATGTGTNGGAATTATGGAGCTATCTCATCGAGAAAAGGGTGAGAAATTGAGTCTGTCATATCTTGAATTATACGATGGTTGTCCACAAAATAACGCTTCAGGGAAGCAAGATGGCCACAAAATAACGTCTTCAATCGATTCAGCGTCCAAAAATACATGGGAAAGGATAGTATTTTAAGAGATATCGAACAAAAATATTTTCGCCATTTTGGATTCTGAAGAAGTGTGGATTTACTAAACACGAATCTCAAAATTCAGGGTGGGGAGGGTCGAAAATTCAATTTTCCCACAGCGACATAAAAATAGTTGTTTCCGGCCTAATTTTGGCCGCTGAATTCGAATTTGATGGAATTTTGGATCTATCTCATCGAGAAAAGGGTTGAAAATTGAGTTTGTCATATCTTGAATTTTACGATGGTTGTCCACAAAATAACGCCTCAGGGAAGCAAGATGACCGCAAAATTCCCTCTTTAATGGATTCAGCGTCCAAAAATACATGGGAATCAATGCCACTTAGATGGATATCGAACAAAAAATATTTTCGTCATTTTCTGGATTCTGAAAATGTGATGATCCCGAAAACACAAAACCCAACATCAAGGGCCAACAGGGTCTAAAAATGATTTCGCCCATACCAACATAAAAATAGTTGTTTCCGGCCTAATTTTGACCGCTGAATCCGAATTTGATGGAATTTTGGAGCTATCTCATCGAGAAAAGGGTGAGAAATTGAGTCTGTCATATCTTGAATCCTACAATGGCTGTCCACAAAATAACGCCTCAGGGGAGCAAGATGGCCACAAAATAACGTCTTCAATCGATTCAGCGTCCAAAAATATATGGGAAAGGATAGTATTTTAAGAGATATCGAACAAAAATATTTTCGCCATTTTGGATTCTGAAGAGTTGTGGATTTACTAAACACGAATCTCAAAATTCAGGGTGGGGAGGATCGAAAATTCGATTTGCCCACAGCGACATAAAAATTGGTGTATTCTGCCTAATTTTGACCGCTGAATCCGAATTTGATGGAGTTTTTGACCCATCTCATCGGGAAAAGCGTGAAAATTGAGTCAGTTATATCATGAATTTCACGCTGATTCATATGATCACGTTATGCTGATCATTATGTACCAGAGTGATGGTATCAGTTTACATCTGTTGGTTTGTTCTGCATCAGCGAGATTCAGTGCTCACACGTGCCACACAAAGAAACATGTTCCAACATAATAGCGACCCATAATTAGGGGAAGGGTTTGTCAATTCCTCGGAGTATTGCATTCTTCGCTACATTGCTCTCTCTCTCTTGTTGCCCTAAGATAACCTCAATGATCCTATGACAAAACACAACCACGTGCCCATTTAGATATCGAGAAAGCAAGTTTTGAGCGTTTATTAACTGATGGTACGATAGGATTTTTCGAAAATGAGATAGTCCCTGCACCTGTAAGCTGAGTCCCAATTCTTGGTGCCTCTGCGAACTTTCCCAATCAGACCTCGTATTATGGAGTACTCTACATCCACAGGTTCCTGAATTACAGTGTTGTCATGGTAACGTACCATAGTGAATCAGCGTGTGGAAAGTATCTATTCACGCGCCGAATATAAACCTTTATCCGACCTTCGCAAATTCCCATTGTTTCAGCGCCACCACACGTTGGTGATGATCATGTGACACTATGATCAATGATCATGATCCCCCCTTAATAACGAACTCACGTGATCTATATTGGGCAATCTCTCAATTTGCACGTGTGGTGGTGTCTCAGGACGCTTGTGTATGCGTGTGGCGGGGGTGTCAGGGGCTATGAAGCGAGGTGGTGGTAGCACCATACTACTCAGTCCCTTTACTACACCTGCAGACTGTGGAGTAAGAGTGGTGTCATATGCAAAGTGTAGAGATTATTGTGAGAGTGGTGTCAGAAGCTCTGAATGTAAAGTGGTAACAAGGAGGGTGGTTTTATGGTATTACCTGGTCCATCTGGAGCTTTTTCTCGACTAGGTATCGGATGAAAGCAGTGAAGGCCAGGTCTATTGACCGATCATTTTCCCTAGCTGACACTGGTACCCACCCTGCAATTGTAAAATATAACTTTGTGAAAAACACTCACTTAGTGGAATAATGATCAAATGTTTGGGAGAGTCGTGGTTTGACAATGGGGAGGGCAATGTCATATGCCGACTGGAATGGCTACAGTGTACCACAAACACAAAGACTTGTGTTTACCAGACAACAACAACTGTCACAAACACACACATACACACACACACACACACANAACATCAGAATTCTTCACCTCCTTTGGAGATAATCGAGTTCAATGTTTAAACGCAAGAGAAGTATTTATCTGCAGGTCACAAGAGCCGGTGGGAACATCCTCTTATCTCTCAGCTCACTCAGCAACAAGACGCATCACGGGAGAACGAGAGACGCGTCGACTAGACTGGAGACAGCTGATAAGAGAGTTAAACACGAACGGGAAGACTGTGAACNACATCAGAATTCTTCACCTCCTTTGGAGATAATCGAGTTCAGTGCTTAAACGCGAGAGAAGTGTTTATCTGCAGGTCACAAGAGCCGGTGGGAACATCCTTTTATCTCTCAGCTCACTCAGCAACAAGACGCATCACGGGAGAAAGAGAGACGCGTCGACTAGACTGGAGACAGCTGATAAGAGAGTTAAACACGAACGGGAAGACTGTGAACGAGGTGATCTCACCATGGGTGACGTCAAGGGGAAACGGACTCGAGGATTATAAAATGAAGGACTAATGAGGAAGATTTAGTTTTTAGTTACCAGTTTTTAGTTATCAATTTTTAGCTATCAGAGGATTGCTAGCCTTACATCGAGTAATCCTCCGTTTTGACGGACACCTTGTAAATATCCCGCCTATATTCATTAAGTTACACAAATCGCTGTGTCTGGCTTTGTACACCTGAAGTGAACCTACAACAGTTGGCGACCCCAGAGGCGAGCCACAACAAGTGGTGACCTTGAAAAATGATGGACCCGACGAAGAAAGAGATTGCTGCACGAGGGAAAGAGGCCCTAGAATTCCTACAGACGATCGCAATCAATGATGACCTTGGGGAAATCAACGAAAGAATTCAGAAAGATCTCATTGGAATCTATCCTGAGCTGGCATCACTCGCCATCTCAGATAGCGACGCCGTGAAGTTGGAGGACTCAAGCTCAGAGGAGGAACCTAGGAACAACCAAGGTAAATCTCATCCTAGAATCAGAATGACGAAGTTGAAAACGTTCCAAAAGGGCGAGAACTTCGCACGTTTCTGTGAGAGATTTTGTGAATTCGTGACGCTAACAAAGCTGTCCGATGACAATCTCCACTGGTACTTCCTACAACACGTAGATGACACAACATACTCGCTACTAAAGCCAGTATCACTCACTGCTGCTCAAAAGAGAAACTGCAATGAGTTCTGTGCCATATATCGAGACGTTATATATGGAGAGGAGAGCATGCCACTCAAGAATGAGTTACGTCACATTCAGCAAAAAGTTGATGAGGACGTTATGGAATTCTCCTGCAGACTGCGCGAAATGGGCAGTATTGCTTTCGAAGACAAGGAAGAAGCAAGAGACATTGAATGCCTCCTAGCATTCATCAACGGGCTAAAAAGCAAGTACATTCAGAGAAAACTGAGTGAACACAATGTCTCGACATTCAATGAGGCGATAAAACTCGCCATGAGATTCGAGAAAATCGAGAAAACGGCTGACCCACCAGTCCTTCACTCAATAATGAGGCAGAAGAGCAGTGCGGTACTTCAGTCGAGCACTGTGAACAACCACAGCGACAAATCTGATCGTGACTGGAAAAAATTCCATGACGATTCAGACAGAGATTCAAGACAGAGTAGTCCTACCAGATCCAGATCACAAGATCGAGGCTGGTCAACTGGCCGAGAACGGTCGCAAGACCGAGATCGAGGTTGGCAGAACAACCAGTCCTACAGGTCGAGATCACAGAACAGGAATCTGAACTGGTCGACAAGACGCAGTTCACCCAGTCGTTGGCAGAGAGGGAGGAATAACAACCCTCAGAACAACAGAAGACCGAGAGTCAGGTTCAACAATTCTTGGCAAAATGCCTCGAGCAACAAAGTTTGTTGGAACTGCGGAGTACAGGGGCATATCAGACGCTTCTGCTACGCATCCAGTCAATTTAATTGGCAACCACAGAACACTGGCAACAATGCCGCTGTTAGTATGCCAAACCAAGTAAATCCGAATAACGGGTATTTAAACTAATTAATGGTTGTAATATGAGTACAATGACGAATAAAAATTCGCATTCTATTAACATGCTGCAACCAAAAAATTCAGATGTACTGGTAAGAGCGACATGTGAAACAATTCCTGTCAATCTTTTTATCGACACAGGGGCGAGCATAAGTCTCGTGAATACTCGATTTGTCGACCAAGCAAATGCAATAAGCAGAGTGTCGAGAACAGACACACTCATCACCGGATTGGACAAGAAATTGGTTCCAAATAGAGGTGAAATCACGATGAGCATCACAATTGGTCGAACAACGACTCAGCATACATTCATTGTTTGTGACAAGCTAGACAATGAATTCCTCATCGGAGTGGATTTTCTCAGGAAGATAAACGCAACCATCGACTTCGGAAGGAAAAAATTCATTCTGAATAATAGCGAGCATGAGTTATTCTCCAAACCGGAAAGAATATCGAGAATAACGAAGATCAGATGTGAGAAGAGAGTCACAATTCCGCCCAATTCAGCTGGATTCATTATTGGCCAATTACCAAAACAATTTGGTAACGCCCATTATGAAGGAATTGTCACACCCTATAACAAGCTAGCATCGAAGCTGGGACTGTACATCACAGGAACAAGATCATACAGTTCGAGGAACAGAGTGAATGTCCACTGCGTCAACATGAATCAGAGGGAAGTCATATTGTACAAGAATCAACTAATGGGATTCTACGAACCTGTGGAGAGTGATCATACAACAACAGGAGCACAGAAGATCAGCAAGATCGATCAGAGATTCAATAATGAACTCTATCTACCTAGACTGGATGACGCCACCACGATCGAAGAAACTATAAGAGAAGGCAAGTGGGATGACGTCACCAAGTTGCACAAGCAACTAAAGATCGATCAGATGGAGATTCCTGACGAATTCAAGGATAAGTTAAAAAGTCTTGTCTCTGAATACAGTCACTGTTTCTCCAGGGACCGATTCGATCTTGGAAAAGCATCATTCTACAAGGCCACAATCAATCTAAAAAGAGATTGGGTGGCCAAGTGGATACCATCAAGGCCCATTCCATACAAATTGGAAGCCCATATGGACGAAGAGATCGACAGAATGCTCTCAGCAGACATCATCGAGAGATGTCCGTACAGTTTATGGAACACACCTGTGATGATCATCAAGAAGCCGAAGTTGGGAGAAAATGGCGAAATAAAATATCGTTTCATTCAAGATGCTCGTGGACTTAACTCACAATGTTTGCAGGACTTCTACGAACTTCCACGGATAAACAATATCCTGGACAGGATGTCGAACTGTGAATGGTTGTCAACAATGGACTTCCAATCAGGTTTCACACAGATCGGACTGGACGAGGAGAGTCAACCACTGACCGCATTTACCTACAAAGGTAACAGGTACATGCAAAAGCGATTGCAAATGGGTCAAACTTCATCTTCAGCACAATTCAGCAGAGCTATTTCTCAGCTATTCTCAAGAGTACCATTCGATTCCCTAATCCTATACATCGATGATCTACTCTTATGGTCTGATTCACTAGAATCTCATTTAGAAAAATTGAGATTCATCCTTGACCGCCTAACTTGGGGTAATTTAAAACTGAATGGCGCAAAAAGCCGCTTTTTCAGTAAAGAAGTTACCTTTTTAGGACGAAAAATCAGCAAGGATGGAGTACGAGTGGATGAAGAGAAGGTTGAAGCAATTAAAAAATTGCCAGCACCAACTACTGTAAAACAATTACAGAAAATTCTTGGAATGCTGAACTACAATCGACAGTTCATAAGAAACTACGCTTCGATTGCCGCACCACTGTATGAGCTACTACAGAAGAACAAAAAGTTCGAATGGACCAGAGAGTGTCAAACAAGTTTAGACACGCTCAAATTGGCACTCTGCCAAAGTCCAATTCTCAGTCTTCCAGACTTATCAGACAGTAACCAGAGCTATGAAGTGTGTGTGGACAGTTCCAAAAGAGGACAAGGTGCCACACTGAGTCAAGAAATCAATGGAGAGAGGAAACTCATCGCTTATTGGTCACGTGCTGTGCCCAATCATCAGAGGAAACTGGGTGCATCAAAGTTGGAGTTGATAGCTCTACATGCAGCTCTCAAGCATTGGCAACTGTATCTGAGAGGAACCAAGTTCACAGTTCTTACTGATTGCAAAGCTTTACTCAGTCTATCAACTATGCTCAAAAATGAAAACTCATTCTTTCAGCGACGATTGGCAGAATTGGCAGCATTCAACTTCAGTGTAAAACACGTGTCAGGGAAATCAGACGTCATACAAATGGCGGATTTCCTCAGCCGATATGCCTATGAGCGGAAGAGTGCAGAAAGTGCGACACAGACTGATGACGTCAGTGATAACACTGACTGGAGCAAGCTGAATCCTCAAACCAAGAATAGAATCGAAAAGGTTCTACTATTGAGTGAAGCAGATAAGACGTCACCTGTCACCAGAACTGACATCAGAGATAACTACAGAGAGGATGCTATCTTAACAGAAGTGATGAAATGGGTGGAAAGTGGAGAAAAACCTTCTACTTTCGATCACCGCAGTCAGCCTAAGGAGCTGTCTCATTATTGGAAAAATTTCAACAGACTGTCAACAGAGGATGGACTCCTATTCTATGATTGGATTGACACCAAGACTGACAGGAAAACGAAACAAATCGTGATCCCGTTTAATTTGGTGGAAAGAATCCTATACACATATCACGACACATTGGCAACAAGCCATGGTGGTGTGGATGTGTGTGTCGATAGATGTAGACAAAAGTTCTACTTCTACAAACTACAACAGGAGTTCGAGCTCTACATAGGAAGTTGCTTGACCTGTGCAAGGACGAAGCAAACAAAAAAGTTTCTTCGTGCTCCTTGCAAACCTATTATTTACACAGAGTTCAACCAAGCGCTAAGTGTGGATTTCCTGGAACCAAGCAAGACTCCTACACCGAGAGGTAATATAGCTCTTCTAACTATCTGTGACATGTTCACTAACTATCTAGAGTGTATACCAGTTCGGTCGACAAGTACCGAAGCTGCTATCAAAGCCATCCTGGAGAGATGGATCCTGAAGCATGGAACTCCCGATGTCATCTCCCATGATCTCGGATCGGGATTCACAAGCTCGCTTTGGAAAGCACTGATGATTGCTTTTGATATCAAATCGGCGAGAACAACTCCCCGATATTCACAGGCCAATGGACGTGCTGAAGCTCAGAACCGCAGAATCAATCAGTGTCTGAGAGCTACACTTTCCGAAAAGGAGTGGAAAAACTACGATTTGTACATAAAGTACATCGTGTTTTGTCTCAACAGTTTGAAGTGCAATCGAACTGGATTCTCACCTAACTTCATGGTTTACGGAAGAGAACTGCGAACACCACGTGATCTATTTGTGGATGGAGACGATAGACTCGATGGCACCCTGATGCAGAATGACGACATAGAGTACATGCACAAAAAGTACGCCTATGATCTCCATAGAACCATATCGAAGACAGTGCGAAAAGCACGTGATCTTGCTCAGACACGGGTGAACTACATGGTGAAGGATTATGACAAAAAAGTCAGAGGACCATTCTTCGAAAAGGGGGAATGGTGCATGCTTTTGGAGCTCTATCCTAAACACAAGTATAGTGACAAGTGGAGAGGACCATATATCATTGTCGACAAGATCAATGATCATAACTATGTTCTCCAGATTGAAGGGGCCAAAAAGGTCGTCAACATCACCAAAATGAAGAAGTACTCACCCAACCAATATCACCCCATCGAGTCACCGCCACAAAGGGGTGCTCCGTCTGCGGATACATCGAAAGGGAACAGAACTGATAACAATACATCAGTTCCCAAGAAAGGTGCAGGTCCCAAGGATAGCGACTCAACAGACTCAGATGATGGTATGGCTGTTGTCTTTCAGAGCCCGCAAAGGCCGAGAAGGAGCAAGAGAATTGCTCAGAAAAGCAAGAGCAGGACGAAACTTGACACAACAAGTGTTCAGATCACGTCTGGGGATCAAACAAATGATCATGATCAACGGGAACAAACCCCATCTGATCATATCCCTGATCAACCAGATGAATCTGCTGCTGCTGACACCACCAAACAGAGTGATTTCTTCGACGCTCAAGAAGAAGTGGAAGAGGCAACTGAAACAATCAGTCCTGCACAGAGTGACGTAACAGTCACGCCGCCTGATGACACTGCACCCCGGAGTGCACCTGACATATCATTTCAGGCCATAGATTCCAGAGTCACATTACAGGACATTGAGCGAGCGGAGCGGGACCAGAGACGGGCCGGAACTTCCAATCAGGGAAGAGATGGAGATAGCACTGCGGCGGCGAGTCCCAGGAGAACGAACAGTCGATACAATCTCCGCACAAAACCAGCAAAGAGATCGCTATTCTCATTCAAGCTCAGTCCGAAGAAGAGAAAGTAAACTACGTCATTAACAGAGACGTGACTGCCAGAACAGTAAGTTCTAAATCCAAGGTATGAAAAAGTCACGTGTTGCGAGATTGCATGAGTCGAATACTCTGTTTTTCATATGTGTATGAAAAAATTCAATCACCTGTGGTCGTTCTCAATTATCTGATCAAGAATTGATGAACAAGCGTGTTCCCTTAATTAACTCAGTGTCAATGCCGTTATCAAAATTGACTTGAATCTAGGCGCCACCCTTCACTTGAAGGAGATTCAATTGATTAAGATAGCTGTCACATGTGCATTTAATCATTACACTGTTGGAACAATGCCACATTAACCATGATCTTATTGTAATAGTACTTTTGATCCTCTTATCATGATAAGAGAAAGCATATCCCGGGAACAACCCCCTCAAGCCAGGTTGATATCAGATGATCACCATGATAATGACCAAGGAAACAATTCCGTGAATACAGGAAATAAATCCGCGTTCAGAGGAAAAAATTCCGTGCTCATAGGAAACAATTCCATGTGCATTTGATGAACATCACTGATGGCTGTATAAGCATCCCTTCTACAATTTGGAATTCTTCACAAGCAGAGTTTCAACTTGTACCAAACCACGGTCTCATCACTGAAATAATTCAGTCATGAGAAGATCGTGTGCAACAATGCATATAATTGAGAATTTTTCAACTGTGAAAAATTCTCATTGAATTCGTGGGGGGATCTGTTGTAACCCCAGTTGGTGTCATTGGAAGTTTTACTTCGGAGTGCAAAAAGCACAGAAATCATGATGTAATAAACATCAGAATTCTTCGCCTCCTTTGGAGATAATCGAGTTCAGTGTTTAAATGCGAGAGAAGTGTTTATCTGCAGGTCACAAGAGTCGGTGGGAACATCCTCTTATCTCTCAGCTCACTCAGCAACAAGACGCACACGGGAGAAGCGGCGTGATAAGAGAGTTAAACACAAACGGGAAGACTGTGAACGAGGTGATCTCACCATGGGTGACGTCAAGGGGAAACGGACTCGAGGATTATAAAATGAAGGACTAATGAGGAAGATTTAGTTTTTAGTTATCTGTTTTTAGCTATCAGAGGATTGCTAGCCTTACATCGAGTAATCCTCCATTTTGAAGGACATCTTGTGAATATCCCGCCTATATTCATTAAGTTACACAAATCGCTGTGTCTGGCTTTGTACACCCGAAGTGAACCTACAACAGTTGGCGACCCCGAAGGCGAGCCACAACAACCATTAGAAACTCGGACATTCAAAATTTCACGTCGATCTGATGATCTGTTCCCGAGTTAAGGGCCAGTAGAGCCCCTCATCAACCAAAAACATGTCAGTTTGAGTAAGCATTTGAGGATAGCTTCCAAACGGATGGACTGATTGACTTGAAACTTCTAACATAGCTCAAGGACCATTAGAAACTCAGACAGCCAAAATTTTACGTCGATCCAATAATCGGTTCTCAAATTAAGGGCCGACATAGCCCCTCGTCCACCCTAAGCATGTCAGTTCGAGTGAGCATTTGAGGATAGCTTCTAAACCGATAGACCGATTAACTTGAAACTTCTACCATAGCACGAGGACCATTAGAAACTCGGACATTCAAAATTTCACGTCCATCTGATAATCGGTTCCCAAGTTAAGGGCCAGTATAGCCCCTCATCAACCAAAAACATGTCAGTTTGAGTGAGCATTTGAGGATAGCTTCCAAACGGATAGACCGATTGACTTGAAACTTCTACCATAGCTCGAGGACCATTAGAAACTCAGACATTCAAAACTTCACGTCGATCTGATAATCGGTTCCCAAGTTATGGGCCGCCATAGCCCCTCATCCAGCTTAAGCATGTCAGTTTGAGTGAGCATTTGAGGATAGCTTCCAAACGGATAGACCGGTGGACTTGAAACTTCTAACATAGCTCAAGGACCATTAGAAACTCAGACAGCCACAATTTCATGTAGAAATGATAATCGGTTCCCGAGTTAAGGGCTAGTATAGCCCCTCATCAACCAAAGACATGTCAGTTTGAGTGAGCATTTGAGGATAGCTTCCAAACAGATAGACCGATTGACTTGTAACTTGTACCATAGCTCAAGAACCATTAGAAACTCTAACAGCCACAATTTCACGTCGAAATTATAATCGGTTCCCAAGTTTAAGGCCGCCATAGCTCCTCGTCAAGCCTAAGCATGTCAGTTTGAGTGAGCATTTGAGGATAGCTTCCAAACGGAAGGACGGATTGACTTGAAACTTCTACCATAGCTCAAGGACCATCAGAAACTCACACAGCCGAAATTTCACGACAATCTGATCATCGGTTCCCGAGTAAAGGGCCACTATAAGCCCTAATTCACCCAAATCTTGTCAGTTTGAGTGAGCATTTGAGGATAACTTTTAAACCGATGGACCGATTGACTTATAACTTCTACCATAGCTCAATGACCATTTGAAACTCAGACAGCCACAATTNCAATTGTCATCGCGCGTTACGCAAACTCAAAAACTTTGCCTTAAAAAAACGGACGTGACTGAAATGGCTGCTTGAGTAAAATGCAATTCAAGGAGTGAAAGTACGAACCTGTATATTTGGACATGCTTCTGTTCTTCAATTCCTTGTACAGAGGTACAGTTGTCATGTGACATTGGTATGCAAATGACATGGGGGGTAGAATGCTGAGTATTGATATTGCGTCGATCGAGTCAGGTGGGTACCTGATTAGGGCATCATGGTCAGATTATGGTTGTTTAAAATACTGTGGTCGTACACAATATTGTGGTTGTATGCAATTATGTGGTCGTGTGCGGAACAGTTCTCTTATGATTGACTACTACAGAGGAGAAAATGTTACTTAGGAAATTCACCCTATCCCATTTCCATTTTCTACGGAACACGTCATTTTTATCTCCCATTCGACAAGTGACTGATAACGAGCTAACATTTCAACCAGTCACATTTAAACTCGGTATTCTTTGCATCCAATCTCACATTACACGTCATGTGACATTGGGCCCAGAACTTGCTAAAGTAGGATGGATTCAACTGGCTAAAATAGGAAACTTATCGCGATTTTGTACGATAATCTCGAGGCGTTGGTGTCAGACACATATAAAGCAGTACTTTCAAAAACTCTGATACTCCAATATTTTGATTTTCAAGATTTGGTCACACTAACGACAGATGTCCATTATTTCATCATATCCTGAACAAGTCTCACCAGATATCGATGTTTTCCAAGACCCCATTCTGAATGAATCCGACCAGTATAGCGATAACCAGGTAGAAAACACTTGCTACAGATAAAAAACTCACCTGCAACGTGATTTGATATAATTATGTATATGTTGTTTCATATTTCAAAAGCAAAACACAGTTCACTACAATAGGAAATGAGTAACATTTCTTGGCAAGACATTATGCCATTGGGGAGCAAATCAAATCAGGTTTTCATAAGCTCATAAACATGTCTAATAGACATGACCATATATTAGAACACGTCCAAAAAATGTTTACTCACGTATCCAAAGGCACTGATGTTCTTGAACCAGATGAGAGGTAAGATGAAGACCACACTTGCAATGGGAATAAGGAACTTCCTATCACAGTAGTAGAGGTGATGTTCAACTGAAATTGGGATTTTACTCATTCACAGTCCACTTCTTCTCAAACTGCTTAGATTTTCTCAAGTGTCTCATGTAGCCATTAGTTATTATACAGTATACACTGACGTATCAGATTTCAGAAAGAATTCCGATTTTTGACCCACATTATTTCCGATCAATCAATGACTACAAAAGGCTTAGTTTCACCTTGAGTAGATCACACGATATATCAAACTTAATAACTGTGTGTGTGTACTGTGTGTACTGTGTGTACTGTACTGTGTGTACTGTACTGTGTGTACTGTACTGTGTGTGTGTACTGTGTGTACTGTACTGTGTGTACTGTGTGTACTGTGTGTGTACTGTGTGTACTGTGTGTACTGTACTGTGTGTACTGTGTGTGTAAGGGAAAATCTTTATTGCACAGCACTATCATCAGCAGTATATCAACTGGGAACTGTTGAACTTAGGGAATTAATGAGAGAACTTATGGAATAAACTAGGAAATAATTTAGGGAACTGCAGTTCCCTAATCAATAAACTCTCACCAGTGGTGTTGGTGATGTAGAAACACACGTCAGTAAGCTGGTCACCCACGGTCACCATGTAAGTGATGTTAGCACCCAGACAGTAGAGTAGCAGACAGGTTTGTGCTAGGATCTGATGGGTACAGTCACTTTAAGAACAGCAGGCAACTTGTGCCGGTGTTGTTGCAACAATAACGCAACAATAAGACAACAAACTCCGTTTTGCCTAATATTGCGACTGTTGACTAAGATTAAGACAACAATAACGCAATAATAACGCATCATTAACACAACAAAATCACAAATTTTTTGCAGCACTCAGCAGCAGATAGACTCTTCAGTTAACAACCTAATTATGAGAATGCAGGGTTCTTATTTACCAGTATTTTAGTTCCACATATTCCACCAACAAGAGCATGATATGTATCAGCTTCTGTCTCTTCCACACCCTTAGCCAATACGATGTGGGAGCAGACTGAAAAAATAAGACTGTAACATCACATGAAATCGGTATCAACAATCCTAAAAAAATGCTGCTTGACATAAATCAGATACCCATTTTCATAAGACATTGGGCATTTAGGTAACAAAATTAGGTATTAAACAATTTTATCTGATAGACCTATTGTAATTGTAGGGTAATAGGTACTTACTTGCAAATATAAGCAGAAAAGCAAGGAACATAAAGGCTGTTATCAAACCAACTTTGCTGAAGAGATAAGGAAACTCCAAGATTCCAGCACCTGACCAATTTTTCTACAGTAGTGTTAGACAAAAATCTTGACTCATTCATCCATTTACAAATGATAGATTTACTAATAATTAGGAGAATAAAGTGAGGACAACTTACCAAGAACAGCATTCATTAGGATAAAAATTGCTCCAAGCAATGATGAACCCTCCATCTCATCAAGATTAATGGTCTGTGTTGACATTTCAACAGATCTGAAAAATGTGAAATGATTCTAATAAAGAGGGTTATTGCATCAAGCATGAATTGAATGAGCTATAAATGAATCATGTTGAGATAAACAATAACCTTGATCCGCTCTGAATATTATCTTCGATTGATATGCCAGGTCGATCTCCTTCAACAAGGGTAACATACTTGTTCTCAGCTATCATATCAACTGACAAAGTACAGCACAATTGTGTCTGTTCCACTCGTGTATAAGGTACATTTTAATTCAAATCCATTGATATAATGAATCTTTAAAAGATCAGTTGCATGATGAAGAGATCACTCATTCTCTTGTTGTGTAACAAATCTACAATTATTAATGGTGATCCTATTTGTACTATGGGTCCTCTAAGTTTGTTGTAATTCTAAAAAGAATGTTGTTCCAATACTGTAAATATAACTAATTTGTTTAACTAAAATAAAAAAATGATTTGTTTTACTACTGTTTCAGATGGTTGAACATTGTAAACAGTAATTTGAATCAAACCCACACACTTTTTCACCACAAATCTACAGTTTCAAGACATTATAGTCTCTTCTTCAGGATCTCCACAAAGTGTGGCCCTAGCTTCTCAAATTAATGGTTAAAATATTTTCTTAATTTATTTTACTCAATAAAATCAATTTTACAGTCTTGCAGATTGATGTCTCAAAAGAATCTTTCTTTTCTGAAATATATCTTTTCATGAAGTAATTTTACAGTTCATTTTTATACAATAAGTAGCCCCAGAATCCCTGGCCAGGTGGTGGCAAATAATTGATATCTAATTTTTTTTAAATTTTTTGTCTGGCGATGCTAGGCTCATTGACGCGGACACGAGTGCAGCGTTCACGCTGCGTCATGACGCCGCGCAGCGCGCGCGCAGCCCTTGTCAGATAATACCTGACAAGCGCGAGTTTGCTTTCATCGAAAGCCGAAACAGGCCTGTTTCGGCCTTCAGCTTCGATGAAGGCACGCGCGCCGCGCGCGAGAAGCAAAGCAAAGGTCAAATAAAATCTGACAACGCAGCCCGAGCCTAAATTTATTAATATTCGTTTATGCGTTAATTTAATTGTAAACAGAAAAAAAAAGTGTCGAGAAACTGTTCCCGCGCTGCGTGACCCAAATAATCCGCGCGCGCTGCGCGTCTCCGTGGTTTCTACGACTTTTCAGTTCACTGAGTAGAACAGGGGCGCGCAACGTGTGCACACGAGAAACGCACAGCTTGCGCAAAGTATTTAGGTAGTAAAGGGCGTTCTGATTTCTGTCTGAGAATCAAATGAAACAAAATCCTTGACATGGTCTATACTTTATTATTGGTAGTCAATGGCCAATCAATTCTTAAAATCTTAAAATTCTTAAAATCCGTAGTCCTGTGTATATCCTTAGCATATTCACACATGGCTCAAAAGTGAAAAGATGAACATTGTACACAGTGAGACAAAGTCAATTAAATCAAAGCATTCATTTTACACATATTAACTGACAGTTTCAAGACATTATAGTCTCTTCTTCAGGATCTCTACAAAGTGAGACCCTCCTCTCTCAAATTTGATTGTATTGCGTAGTGTTGGTGAGTTAAACACTACTCCTTGCATGAGCTGCTACATTTGTTCAGCTGGGTATGATGTGTATATAGTGCATGCTTGTATATGTGATAAGGATCCATGCAGTGAAGGAAAAATAAAATTCTACAACACCCTAGGGACCGTTCACATATAACCTACGTAATCTAAATTTCGGAATTTTTTACCCCCTCCCCCCAAACGTAATCATCTGTAATCATGGCTCAAACCCCCGCTCAGAAGGGAAATATTACGGGCCAACCACCCCTTCTGACGGAAAGTCTGAAAGGGACAAAGGAATATGATATTTATATAGAGCCTTCTCCGGTGGATTGCAAGCTAGATGGGGGACGGGGCAAAATGACTTTGGACTTGCTCTGCTGTCTGCTAGTGTTTAGATCCCTAGGTTGAGGAGTAACCTACAGCATTTTGATCCAGGAATCGACAGACATGCCTGTAGGGTGTTCACAGACTTGCTTACACTCGCCCTATAGGCTGCTTTCTGCTTTGATTGCGTAGTATGCCGATTGTTATTCACTGTATTGTATCCGGTTGAGCCTCATGGCCATTTTGAGTGGAGTACTGAGTTTATACTCTCAGTAGAGAGGATACACAGAAAGTGTATCCTTGAAGGGAGACGGGAGTAAAGTTAGTACTATACTAAGTTGTATACACTAACAGTGAGTGTACGCACACTCGGTAGAATGGGGCACAGTGAGTGCAAGCGATATACAGTGAGTATAGGCTCAGTAGAAGGGCACAGTGAGTGCTAGCAGTATACAGTGAGTATACGCTCAGTAGAATGGGGCAAAGTGAGTGCAAGCGATATACAGTGAGTATACGCTCAGTAGAAGGAAGCACAGTGAGTGCTGGCAATAACCAGTAAGTATACGCTTAGTGGAGGGGAGCACAGTGAGTGCTAACCTGCAGACAGTTACTAGCGTCTTATATTTAGCCACATGGTTTTAACTTGTGTTTCAAACTGGTGTTTAATGAGCTCATTACACGCTGCTCAAGTGTCACGTGACCCGCCAGAGGTATACACACATACTGTAAACCTAATCACAGAAAATGATGCATGTCAAACTTTGAACTTGCAGTCTGACAGGCGTCGAGGGCCAAGAATTCTGAAAATGTCTTGATTACGTAATCAAGGTCAAACCCCCCCCTCCGTAATCAAGCGTAATCATTTGGAAACCCCCTCCCCCCTCGGCTGATTACGTTATATGTGAACAATCCCTTATGAAAATTACCCCTCTCAACTCAAATGCCCATTTAGGAGGCATGGCATCTTTGTCAAGTAAAGCATATCAGAAATTTTTAGAGTATGCTGCTCCCCATGTCCCATTGCTAAAGGTAAAGTTACCCTGACTCAGTTGATATTGGAACTAGTAAATGCATGATTCTATCAATTCTAAATTAAGTATTAATGTATTTCAGGACTCTAAGTTTAAAGAAACTGGTGTTCTAACAGCTGAGGAGGTAAGAGAAGGGCTAATTGAATTTCAGTGTATCAATCTGAGATCTAAGTCATTCCGACTCATCATCTTATAAAGAGAGCCACCCAATTGATATTGTTTCAGTTTGTTCTGGCAGGAGAGTTCCTGGTCCACCATTGTCCCACCTGGAGATGGTATACCTCCATCAAAAGATTTTACAACCAGATGACTATAAGCTACTAAGATATTTCAATTTCTCGTGAGCAGTTTCATGTGTTTGACATATTATGTTTGCAGGGAGATGGGTGAGGAATCTAAAGTTAAGGACTGGCTCCCCAAAGACAAGCAGTTTCTCGCTACCAGAAATGGTTAGTGGGTACAGTTTATTTTCTCAACTTTTTCTAAATTGACTTGAACCATTGGCCAACATTTCACTAATGCACCATTCTGCTAATTCTAAGCGAAAACTTGAATCATATTTTCATTTACACTTTGCATGAACCAGAATGAATTTCCCAGTCCCGTGCTATCAGAGGCTGAAACAGATGCAGTTCACAGAGGAGAATGAGGTTGTTATTGATGAGGATGACCCTGAAGGAGGCTGGGTGGACACACATCACAACATAGGTACACCCAATGACATTAACATTACATGTTAACCTTATACCTAACCTCATGTCTGCTTTCCATGGAGACCCAATCAAATCACCTCCTGGAGGCCTCCCGTCGTCCAATCCAGTAATGAGTTGGGGGAAACTGGATCCGGATAATTCTGCTTGAGGTGAACGTGCTTCTTGTTCTGGGTTGGGAGGGATGCCAAACACTGACTTTAGGAGATTCGGTACTTGTCTTTGAGAGTTGTTTTTGATAGTTGTTTGAGAGACACATAACTGTGAGTTGAACATGGAGCACAGAAAACAGATTGATTGGTTGGGCCAGGTGTAAATGGGGACACTGTACCAATATCTGAGACCTTTAGCTACCGCGACTTAGCTATTGTGTGACACGCCGTAACATGGTATCACACCTGGAATTGTGTAGTGATAAAGTGATAAGATGGAGTATTCACTCACTGTGCTGCAGTCAACTGTTTTATGTGCATCAATTGCTTTAAAAATTGCCTATGATACCCTTATGATATCCTATCATCTAATGAAGGCATTTTCCGACGAATTTTCGGCTACTTTCGGGAATACAGCTTGAGAACATCAACTTGTTTGTGAGATCGTACAGTAACACAATATGTACTTTCCAAACAAGGAATGGTTGGTAAATGATTATACCAAACAAAATATGGGCTTGGCATTCTGTGCGACAATAGAATGGTCTGTACAAAAATCCACAGTTTGGAGTCCGTGTTTAACATGCCACACAGTAAGGATCTTCTCCGTGTTCGCCAGGCTAGGCACATTACCACTCTGTCTTGACCAAAGTTGAATGTTTTCTTTGTTGACAGCGAATGTTTCCTTGCGGTTGATATCGGGCACCTACACAGTAGGTACAGGGTACTCCATTACATGAGAACCAATTCAGATGAAACACCATAATAGCAGCCCCTCAGTTTTAATAATACCACTCAATAGTGTGGTAACTCGACATAAGGTTCATATCTTATTCATGTGATATTTGCTGCTTGATATTTGCTCCATTTCAGATACAACCACAGCTAAGATTACAGACTCAATGGATGATGTGAATCTTGAAGTGAGTTTTTTCCCGTAAACCACTTAGGCGATATGTCCCTTAAATCTCTGTACTTTCCCAGATGTACGATTTTTGCCTCCTTTCCCAGCGGTTAACCTATAAAAACATTTCCCAATAGAAGTCCATGACTTACATTTTCATCCCCCTATTTCAGGAGAAAGTAGTTCCCGAGCAAGCTGCTGTCGAGGATGATGAATCAAGTGAAGAGGAAATGATGACAGATGGTATGACATAGAACCCCCACCCCTCTGTAATAAGAAACTGCTGCATCTGTTTCCTACTTCCACTACTCTATGTATTGCGCGACAATATCTGCAGTGATGTTTATGCGCTCTGAGACATGTTAATGTCGCGCGTACTGCGCGCGTCATGAGACCAGAAATCATTGATGCGGGCAGTTTCATCTATCATTGATGACTGATTGGGAGTCATCTGTAATGATGACTGATCATGATGACTGATTGGGAGTCATGATGAGTGATTATGTCGACTGATTGTGAGTCATGGCTTCCTCCAGACTGCCCGCATTTTCCTTCATCGTGTGGCTATGATTCAACAATTAGCACAATGATTCCACCGTTTAAAATTTAAAATAATGTCACGTGATTCAATTTAGTGACCCCAGTAACACACAGTTCTCGTTGCGTTACAACGTACCAGTGGTATATAACGCGTTACATCACCATTTTGTCAGACGAGGACGAGCCCGGCGTTCCTGACGACGACCCAGCCGAAGCAAGACCCGCTGCAGTTACTGACAACAACCAAGCTGCTGACACCAATACTGTTAACATGCGTTCCTACGACCTCTACATCACATACGACAGGTAATTTATTCATAGTGATAGTTACCCTGATAGTTTAATAGTGATTGTCTGATTGCTGTTTCTGTAGCTATGTTAATTGTTAACAATAACGATGAGGTGTTAACTGTTACCATGTTAACAATTACAGGTTTTATCAGACGCCGAGAATGTGGCTATTCGGATACAACGAGAGTCGACAGCCACTTACAATAGAGCAAACATACGAGGTTTCGGAGTATGCACCTGTTGAGTCACTATTGTGCCACTACACGCAGTGTATCATGTTTTATATGTTGTTATCTCTTATTATCGTATGAAATATTATTCCTTACAAACATAATTTGTTGTTAAGTGAGACGGCTACACTCATCAAAACTGTAGAATTGTAGGTACTCGTTCAGAGCCAGTTTTCTCGATGCTCGATGTTACAATTGGTATGTATTATGTGACACTGATATGTAACTGTAACACTGTGTATAATTCACAGGACATATCATCTGATCATGTGAAGAAAACAGTCACACAAGAAAATCATCCCCACTTTTCTGGTCCCGGAATGTTATCGATACATCCTTGCAAGTAAGTGATGTCCGATCTGTTCCTTGCGGGACACCAGACAGATCCGACTGGCGCCACTTTAAATGTCGTATTTTGCGACATATTCTCTTATTTCATGTCATATTTTGTGACATCATCTCTCGATACAATCTCTCAATACAATTCATGCCTTTTTCCTTGTCATATGTTACTAAGTATGGAAAACCATGATGTGTTTCAGGCATGCAGAAGTTATCAAGCGTATTGTCGAGCAAACAGCTCAGGGAGGGAAAAACGAGGTTGAGGTTCGTATACATGGAAAAATAGTGTGGCACTGTTGCTATAGCCTATATTAGTGCTGTTGCAATAGTGTTGCTATGATAGTGTTGCACTGTTGTTATACTGCAGTTGCTAAATTAGTGTGAAATACACATCGTGCAGTAGTGTGTACTGTGACGGGATCCAGTGTACTGCCTGTACAATGTACACAATGTATGTATTGTGTATACGGCGTGCATTTACACTGTACACGACGCACCAAAACCACGTGCTTATCAGTGTCACTTGTATATTTGCGCGCACAGCACGACTGATACTGAAACAGGTGGTATGCAATTGATACAGGTGGTATCCATCATGATCATAGACATATGGTTTGACAGTGACCTCGTCATCTCTCATTACTACAGTGATCGTACTTTCAGGTACACATGTATCTGCTGATATTCCTGAAGTTTGTACAGTCCGTACTTCCGACGATCGAGTACGATTACACCCAACAGTTTACAATGTCAGGCTAACACTGTATACGTGTGTGTGAGTGTGAGTGTGTCATGGTATTGATTTTATATCCAATTTAGGTGATATGAGGGTTATATATTGACAATTAATGATCGTTTACAGAGAAGTGAAATTTCCAATTGATTAATAGTATATGGAGTGGATTTTATCGAAACATTTTTCCTCCCCTACAAAATCGTGAACATTTCTCCCTCCTTCACTCTTTGAAAGCAACAAAGACACAAATCTTAGTCCAAAATTGTCAGTCCTATAAGACTTGTTTTTGATGATTCATAGTTAAATGAGTTTTGTAATCATTTTCCGTGTTACAATAGAGAAAGAAGGCTCTTTTGAGAAATCGTACTTTGTTATGTTTTGATTTTAACTTTGGAATATTTCATTTGAATCTAAGCGTTTCGGTTTTACCATACAGCATTCAATGTATGAATATGACATAAAAAACAAAATTAAAAGATGATCAACGCACGCTAAATATACGGAATCATTGCACTTTGCAGTTGTCGAAAAAGATATCTCTAACCATAAAAATGCTTTCACAAATGAATGATGATAATCGAAATCTAACATCTTTAGTTCAATTGTTACAATATTTTTGTAAATCTGAAATATCAATATTAGCCACTGCATGAATAGCTTTTCTCGTTAATGTCAAAATCACACTTTCTAGTTTTCTTAGCTACACTGTAGCATTAAAATTCACTATAGCGATGCAGATATCAAAATCGGGTTACATTCCGTGCACATTTAGGGTCTGCATTAGTAAGTGTGCACAGTTGTGCAGGTTGTGCACACTATGGTGTCACTAGGTGGACGTGTAGTAATGTGTATTAGGGTGTGCATTGCACACTATGGTGTCACTAGGAGGACGTGTAGTAATGTGTAGTAGGGTGTGCCTTGCACACTATGGTGTCACTAGCAGGATGTTTAGTAATGTGTAGTAGGGTGTGCATTGCACACTATGGTGTTACTAGGAGGATGTGTAGTAATGTGTATTAGGGTGTGCATTGCACACTATGGTGTCACTAGGTGGACGTGTAGTAATGTGTAGTAGCGTGTGCATTACACATTGTATTAGGGTGTGCATTGCACACTGGTGTCACTAGGAGGACGTGTAGTTATGTGTATAAGGGTGTGCATTGCACACTATGGTGTCACTAGTAGGACGTGTAGTTATGTGTATTAGGGTGTGCATTGCACACTATGGTGTC
>CAMPET010000295.1:10188-29332 GCA_946803715.1 Beroe ovata
TTATATACATATACATATATACACAGACACACATACACAGACAGACACACACACACACACACACACACACACACACACACACACAGGTTTGTGTTCTCACGTACACTTATATGAGAAGAAAGGATGATGAAAGCCAACATAACAAACACGTACACTATAATTGAACACAATATGATGATACACACACTCAAGAGATGAGGTTGACTTACCTCAGGGGAATCGGATTTGGGGACACACTTCACAGTGTCGAGTGAGACCATGCTCCCATTTGTACCGCTGTAGGGAAGGAGGGGGAATCGTAATGGGACCCTTGTGAGGGAGTTACAAAGGGCGACCACAACGACCCCAGTCAACTCTGGCGACACTCAATATAGATACTAACTTCTCCACCGTGCTGGAGTCGTTACTGTCGTAGATAACAGACTCCGTGTCATGGCTTGAGTTATCAGCTCTCGTCTTCGTTTGGTCCACCTGAATTATAACAGTGATCATGGAATCAGTGAGATCACTAGTGAAAACCAATGATTCCTGCAATCCTGTACACGGCAGTACGTCTTGGACAAGTGGGACAGAGATTAGCCCTTTGACTAGAGGTTAGGTGCAGTAGCTGATAAGTCAACTATAACAGTCAACATCTATTCACTACTCAGTACTCACCTGTACAGTGTACATAGCTCACTAGTACATTGTACACTGTACATGATAGCTCACCATGTACACTGTACAATGTACATAGCTCACCATGTACATTGTACACTGTACATAGCTCACTAGTACATTGTACAATGTACATGATAGCTCACTAGTACATTGTACACTGTACATGATAGCTCACCATGTACACTGTATAATGTACATGATAGCTCACTAGTACATTGTACAATGTATATAGCTCACTAGTATATTGTACAATGTCCATGATAGCTCACCATGTACACTGTATAATGTACATAGCTCACCAGTACATAGTACAATGTACAGATAGCTCACTAGTACATTGTACACTGTACATGATAGCTCGCCATGTACACTGTACAATGTACATAGCTCACTAGTACATTGTACAATGTACATGATAGTTCACTAGTACACTGTACACTGTACATGATAGCTCACTACTCACCATGTACACTGTACAATGTACATAGCTCACCATGTACATTGTACAATGTACATGATAGCTCACTAGTACATTGTACAATGTAAATGATAGCTCACCAGTACATTGTACAATATTGTGATCACAGCAACTTACCTGAACGTCATCTCTGTGTTTGTATACGCAGGCAAAGCCACGGACTATGTATGTAGCTACTCTCACGTTGTGTTTGTGACCTGCGAACACGCGACGGGGTAATATGATGTGAAATTGTAACAAGTGATCCCCATGGATTACAAAATAGGTACATAAAGTGACGAGGGTCACAAAACAACAGATAAAAGAGTCATATAGTGTCACAAGCTATCTCAGTTGAGAACATAACTTGGCATATTTCAATAACACCATTCATTATCGGTAGTGATAACAAACTGAACGTGCCCGTATGATATGATTTTCCAACATATTCTCACACAATTCTAAATTATTTTCACACAATTCCCAATATATTTTCTCACAATTCCCAATATATTTTCACACAAGTTTTCCTACCCGAGTTTCCGTTCTTTGCACGTATGGTAAGTCCCGAGTGTCCGAAGCTTGATATGAATCGCTCCGTGCTGGTCAGGTCTGTCATGAAGACATGACATGTGTTTCGACTGCCCTTCTCGGTTATCAGACCGAAATACCTGTGGGGGCAGTTACACATGTTACACATGTTACACGCGTGTATTACACACGTTACACATACACATGTTACACGCTTGTATTACACACGTTACACATACACATGTTACACGCTTGTATTACACACGTTACACATACACATGTTACACGCTTGTATTACACACATGCGTGTAACATCACATCTAGACGTTACAAATCTGATGTGAAGTACCTAGGTAATAAGAATTCTTTAGGATAGAATTTGCATGAACAAACGAATAGCTAGCCGCATAGAGAGGATACTGACCGTTTGTCCTGTGGCCACATGCCGCAGAATCTGAGAGATAGAATGTTGTAAAATGCGAGACGTTTGTCTGCTGAGTTTGTGATGGATATGCCCCGCGAGTTGACATCCATCAGTACAGCGGTTCTTGTTGTTGTTTCGTACTGACAGGATGGGTGTTATCATAGCACCTGGGTGCTGCTGCTGTGGTATTATAGCATTGCTATAATATGTATGTGCTATTATATATACCTCATGGCTGATATATATCCGGTGACATAAGATGTGTTATTACACACTGTGACATAATAGCATTTATATTTTACTCGGTAAATAATATCGCGACATTACTCATAAGTGCAAAGTAACAGCATGTTTTCAACTCGGGCTACGCCCTCGTTAAAACATAACATTATCAAACTGAGCCTCCGGCGTCGCTAAATAATGACACTTATGTTTGTGCGAATTTGGGCAATACGCATCGAATGGACGTGAAGTAACGATTTTATCTCACGACAAGAAAACCCGTCAAGTGGACGTGATACACTAGAGCAATATCGGATACAACAACACAACGTATATCGAAAACAGCACAAACATGCGTTTTCCTATCGATTGAGGTATTGTGAGTGACTGGACGTCAGGTCTCAACAACGCTCTCGAAACGTTGATTTTATGAAGGAGCACTTTGGAACATATCGACATTTCTTCTGATTGGCACTGTGACATGATACTTGCCCGGTTATTCGACTTTCGTTCCAATTTGCATTATGTATGTTGACAAAACGACACATTTAACCGTGAGCTAAAAAATACACTGATAGATACTGCAGTGGTATTATAGTGGTACTGCAGTGGTATTATAGTGGTACTGCACTCTGCAGTGGTATTGCAGTGGTGTCGCGGTAGTATGACAGTGGTGTCGCAGTGGTATTACAGTGACACTGTTGATATGCACCGATGCACACTGTTATGCAATGCGAGCAAAGTACCCGGTAAAAGCCTGGACGGATTCTGGGGTGTGCTACGAATTCATAACTGGTTTTGTTATAAACAGCATATAGGTACTTCTTACTTCCCATTTGAACACCTTACTAACGCACAGAAAAGAGAGACACAAGCACAGACAGACACACAAAACACACACACACACACACACACACTCACACACAGGGGGATTAACCACTTTCACTCTTACATCAACTTAAAACCGTGTTCCCCATACTTTTCAGTTTTCGTAATATGTATTTGATGTAATGATAATTTAACCGAGAAGTAGGTAAATTCGTGTTGCTACGTTCGCTCATATTTGTCAACTTGTGATTTCAGAACACACGAAAGCGAAACAGAGTCGAATGTACACCATACCACTATACCTACCACTATACATTGTGCAATATACAAGAGGCGCTGTACAATTATAGGTGCAATTCTATGTTATTTGAGTGTAAAAGTCAGTGAGCTCTGAGACAGAGTGGTTGCTTCAATCAACTAATTGTGCTACACACAAGAACATAATCCTCTTGTGTCTATGGAGCAGTGAATAGTACAGTGATTGAACAGCTGTAAATGAAGTAAGCAGTAGGTAGAACTCCTAAACCAATCAGATAAAGATGCAATAACACACTATCAACCAACACTACACTATACTACTACGGTATAGTATAGTATAGTATAGTATAGTATAGTATAGTATAGTATAGTATAGTATAGTATAGTATAGTAGATACACTTATAATGGAGAACCAGCATAGTCAAATGTAAGTTACCCTCTTGAGTAGCTCGATGGTAGAGTAGATGGACTCCAGTCCCACGATAGCAGTATCCTGGACCACGTGTGAGCCGAGGTAGAGAAGCGTGGCCATCATGTTGGGATGAGGATAGACTGCACTGCTGACTCGTGTTATCTCGGGGTAGTCGCAGTACTTGCATCGGGCACTGCGTGGGGAGGGGGGTCACATGTGTGTGTGTGTGTGTGNGTGTGTGTGTGTGTGGCAATTTCGTGTACTGGCAATTTCATGTACTGGGTATCATGTCGTGATACGTGACTAAACAACAATAACAGTGACTGATAATGGAGGATCTATCATGATCGCAATGTGCACAGACTGCAGCACTAATCCGGTATAGTACAAGCTGACCTACCCCTCCACATCCCTCGTAATGACCACAGACACGACACTCTTGGACCGCATGAAGTTAATGACCAGCTCGTGCGGGGCATGTTTCACTGACAGCCCGTTGATCGATATGACAATGTCATTCTTCTTCAGACCTGCTCTGTCAGCTGGGGATCCAGGTGCCACTGACTCTACCATTGGGGGGTTCTCACCTGTAGGATGATGCAGCTTATAACACACAGTGTCTACATAATATATCACTATTGTGTGGGGGGGTAATTAATTGTAGTATATGAGTATAAAGCTGATATAGCCTGTAGTATATAGCTGATATAGCCTGCTTACCGCATACAGTGAATCCAAACCCGACACCCTCGCGGTGTATAACTATCTCTATCATTAAACAGGAGAGCATTTGTGTGTACCTAGTGGACATGCAGATTGCAGTATGAGGAAGGAGCAGGGTGGGTTATAAGTTGTAGTTATAAATAAGCAATTATTGAACCAGAGCTTATGATTGATAAACATGTTAACTTATGTAGGTATAATAACTCTGTTACAGACACCCAGGCCGTAGAGGTATTTGCTCGAATATGATCGTAGCGACGTCTTTCAGTTTTTCTCCGTAAAATTTGACAGCCATCAAAACACAATACTATTGGTATTATATCTTTACATATAATATTGATACAAATCTGATTACGATATAATATACAGTCTTATAAAATACGTCAATAACATCATATGATATAACTATTCATAAAGATCAGGCATGTGGTGCACACTTTTTGAGAAAAATGTGTTTCTCACAATATAATGATAAAATAACTGAAATGGGTGCTATTACTAAGTAATAAGTATCATTTTATTCATAATATAAGTATGAACATTATAAGTAGGAATATTTACGTCACTTCCCATCAGGAAGGCAGGAACTCGGACATATAAATGTTGCTTGCAAGACTGTCACATGACCCAGTTATTTCTTGAGTCAGATCATTCATTAAACTCTCCATTATCTGATTCGTTATGGTGTTGATTATTACCCAAGGGTCGAATTTATCGGTCTTGAAATGTTTTGTGACACGCAAATACTGGAAAGTGAGATCTCTATATGCCTCCAAAGCAGATATTCTTTGTTTTGGAATGGACTTGATGTCTGCTAGTTGTGTTTGAAGACACAAACAGTGTACAGATGGAATGATATCACAGTTGACTTCCAACAGATCTGCACTTGGTAGTACGACAGGGGTTGTAGCCTGCTTGTGGGGGTCACTGTACTGAATATGTAGCCATCTACTCCGTATTTCTTCATCTTCTTGCTCAATCTCTTCCAACTTCTTTAGAAGCTGGATCATAGTTGTGTCTATCTCACTTTTCCGTTTTGATGGAGTCGCTTCTTCAAGAGCAAGTGATTTAACTGGATGAAGCGATTCACTTGGCCTGACAAAAACTTTCCTGTTATCATTTTGAGCAATATCTTCATTTGTTATGACTCTGGGCTGGTTAGGGAGGTTCTTTCCCAAATCATCAATCCACGCTTGCCGTGCCATTTCTCTCTCAGTTATGAATGGAGTTATGTTCCCGTGGATCTCTAGTACGTCAGACTGACTCTGTGATGTAGGAATCAGTTTTGAGCTCCTTTCTGTTGCAACATCCCCAAGGAGTCTATTGCTACCCTTTTGCCTTGCCGAAATAGGTCTCTTGGTTTGAATATTTTTTCCTGGCCGACTGACAGTCGAAGATTTCGGTCGCATCACTTTCTTCTTGTTAACAGGTTTGCTATTAGGCACAGTTTCATTGATGCACGATCCCTTCGGTTTATCTCCGGCTGAAGGGGGAGGAGGTCTCTGCTTCAATTGAGGGTGCTTCTTGGATATCTCGGCTGTGATGAGAGATTTAACAGCAGCCATTAAACTTTCATTTCTCTCTGGACTCAATGGAGCTCCAGGAATCTTATTTGTCAAGCTTGCACTATTTATTTCTAGCTTCTCAACAGGGTTGCCCGTGCTTGGTAACTTCTCATCAACTGTAACACTAGGTGAACCAGGAGCCAAATCTAAGGTTGCTATTTGTATGTCGAGCAAACTGCAGACAGTTTTCAATTCTTTCAGCACCGTTGACACTTCATCTTGTACCTTTTTCTTCAGATCAGTCATGTATGTGGAATGAAGAGAATGAGAAACTCGGATGAAACTGTTTAGACCACCTATTAGGGATCTGTGGGCTGTCTTCAGATTACTAAAGGTATTGCTGTGACTCAAAACTGCTTGTTTATGGTGCCCACGTGCATTTTCGAGTTCATTTATCAATTGACCAACATTGCGCTTTGTGTTATACAACATGCGATAAATGTGTCTCCTCTGTTCTTCAACTCGCCTTTGCAAACGCTCCTGCTCAATTTCATCAGGGTAACCTTTCTGATTTGCACGTTGTTTGAGGTCATTGAAGGCACTTTTCAAATTATCGATCATCACAGATATGAACATTTTATTATTACTCCCAGGTAAATTTTCTGTTTCTGCAGTTGGAATATTAACAACATGTTTTATAGGTTTCTTTACAACCCCCATTTTATTTTTGAAATCATTTCGAATTGCTGGTGGGTTTCTCACTAAGCGATTTGTAGGACTGAATGACCCATGCACCATCGAAGTAAAATTAGGGATCTCATTCACTTTTTCATCAACTTTTCTCTCCTTCACTGGTATAAAATCCAAGTCCTCACCACCAAATTGAAATTTGCCAATCGATATATCCCTTTTAGCCATAAGGGATGCCATTTCCATTTTCCTTCGCTGCTCATCATTAGTGCTTAAGCCATGATATAGGAAAGGAGATGGCTGTCTCACAACAGGCTTGTTAGTTGAGGTACTGCCAGAGTTCTGGATATTAAACTGAAATAGGAATGTTATGGGTGTTATCAGATTCAAGGTTGGCCGAGAAAGGTACCTATAGCATTAAATGTGGAGCTCAAACAATCGTAGCTTGTGCTAGGTATCACTGCTATGAATAACTCACCTTTAACTGTTCTCGAACATATGGCATAATCAGAGGGATAACATCTTTTTATGACATCAGTTTTCTGCAGGGGTTTGAATGATTTACCATGTCACTTGGCACAATTCACCTTTTTAGGATTTCGAGATAAAATTTCAGACTAGACAATGCAATAACATTCTAAAAAAGATATGAAAAAATCCTTTCAGACATTGAATCATGAATTCAACACAAACACCTACGACTGATGGAATCGATAGGAAAATCTCAAGACAAATTAACTTGTAAAAGTCAAACTTTATCTTTAGGATCTATCCCCATTTGCACTTCGAGAAATCCATCTCAGGATGCTGTTCCATGAATTTACGCATCGTTTCTGCTTTCTTCTCATCGTCTGAAGTGGGTTTACCAGCAGCTTTCTGTCTTTGGTCATACATCATCTTCTCAACCATGCTCCTCGTCTCTCCGTCAAGATCTCCAAGCTTTGAGTTTTCTGGTTGCACTTTCTTAGTACTTATTTCCTGATCGCCTTTTATGATTGTGCCCCACCACTCCTGCTTGTTGAACTTCTCCAAGCTTACAACTACTGTGTTATCTTCTAAGTGCCATAAAGCTTCGTCAGTGAGAATTTTGTTATACATTTCACCGTTGACCTGTGGTTCTTTGCCTTTCACTCCAACTGTCAGATGGTTTTCTTTGATATGCACTTTCAAGTCTCTACTCTTAAGCTTGAAATCAACGTCGAATTGAACTCGTATTTCTAGCTCTTCGAGTGTCTGTGTGAATGAATAATTTGCATAGTTGGCACCGTTGCCTGCGTTGGGCTCCAGCTTCCCTTTTTCTGACTCCTCACCCTCTTCGAGTTTGGTCTCATCTACAGGTTTACTCAATTCTTCTTTTTGGGCTACAGGAATTTGTGTTTCCTTGGCTTCTTCAGTTGTTATTTCTTCGATAGTAGCTGGCTCAGGAGCTGGGATAGGCTTCTCAAACTTATCAGTTTCTTCCTTTGCTGCCTTGTCCTTGAGGGCTTGGTTGAGGTGTTGTTTGAATGCTTTCATAACCATCGTTTCAGCAATTGACTTCTGTGCACCAGTGTAGAAGTCGGTCTTCCGCCTCAAAAAACCAAAGAATGTGTCGAAAAGAGGCTCAATTCCATCATGCTGCTGTGCTATATGTAGCATCATGCTGTCGAACTTTTCTTCAGTTGCAACAACCATAGCTATTCCTTGGAAAAGAAAATCTTTTTAGAATCTCATCGTGGATCGAAAAATAGCGTGTACAACAAACCAAACACAAGTTTCAACCATAGAAAGGTTAGGGCATGAATGATGCACGAATATTAAAAACGTTGATGTATAATCTTGGCTTAATAAGAGAGCTTTAATCTGTGGGGAATATACAATAATAAAAGCTGAAAAATTAGTATCAAATCATTCATAATAGTCCAAATCCATCTTAAAATGCACTTTATTTAGTTAAAAAACTGTATAAAATTATAAAATTCAAAATAATGAAATTTAGAATAGTCCCTTATTACCTATAGTTAAAATCATAATTCCTATGAATATTCTATCCTATTAATATTTTATACTTATCATAAAGCTAACATCTAGTTAACTTACTAAAAACTAAAACAAATCAGTGAAATGATACCAAGTACATGCAAGTTCCGTTCTTTGGTGTATCAAAGTTAACTCTATGAGTCATTCTTGAAGGGAAGACAACAAGATCGCCAACATTCAATTTAACTCTGCATACACCATTAAATATCAATGACCCAACACTAGAGTCACCAGTGAGGGCAACTACAACAGTATAGACTCCGAGTCCTTCCAGCTGACCAGTTGGTGTTGATTCGTTTGTCATTCTCACAACAAATGATGAAATAGTTGTACCAGCACTTTCGAAATGATTGAATTTTTGGTAAATACCAGTTGTGATGTATGTTTCAGAAAAGACTTTCCAGCCATTTTCATACCCTAAATCTGCCAGTGGAACAGTCTCAAGAATATCCCATCCATTCAACCATTCTTTAAAACTCCAGCTAGAACTTGACAAAGCAGCTGCTTTCAAATTTCTCGCAAATTCCTCAGAAAATATATCCATAACGAAAACGTCCGGACATGGATTTTGCTGAGGATTCAATTCAGCTCTATTAAGGTCTCTTATCCTAGTATGGTTCCATTTCATGAAATATCCCAGCTGAAAAGGAGTTTTATTGTCTTTAAAATGCTCTAAGAATGGGTGTTTAACAGATGAATTCGTTCTTCCATTTATGAACATACAATCAGATCTATCTGCTTTCAGGAAAAAGTAGTGCCCTGACTTACGAACAGAATTTGAAAACACAATATCTGAATCTTCATCTTTATACAGTGGGTCATGATATGACAAATCTTTTAATACTGATGCCCTGACTAGATATCCTCCCTTGGCATATGGAACCACAAACAGCCCCCCAATTTTCCCCTGTGTTATATCAAAATAGTCTGCTGATCTTTTATAAAATCCGTTGGGTGCTGTATCTCCCCAAAAGTTTGGCCTTGGATCATCAGAATAAAGATCAGACAATGTCAATGGTGAAATTATTGAAACATTAAATATTGCCAGCTCATTCAACATTGATCCTTGTATATTCATTATGTCACTGTCCTGGTTCCATACCCACATACAATCAAACTTGGTGCAGGTTTCATTCACCTTTTTGTGCATTTCAAGATTAGTTTTGCTCTCTTTAGTGGTGCTATTGAAGAACTCAATAGATAAGAAACTTGACCTGCTTTTCATATTGGAGAGGAAATCGTTAACTACATGATCTCGGTGGCTGACCCTATTGAATATCAATATGACTCTTTTACTTGACAACCATTGAAGGCTTTTGAAACGGTTCAGAACCATGTCCAAAAAAGGCACATCTTCTTTGATGAACAAAGCTGAGACCAATGTGGTATATTGCGAATTGTCATCACTGGTGAAATAGGAATGCGCATCTTTAGAAATTCTATAGTCATCCCAAGGTTTAAACATCTTCTTTGAAGCTCTCTTCCCATCCCTAATCATTTTTAAATCAAAAACATCCGGTACATGGTTGGTCAATCGTGTAAACAGGTTATATGATTTCACTGATCCAATCAATACAGGCGGCGTATCCATTGTTTCAAAGTTAACAAACTTTTGTCTATCTTCTGTATAACCAACGTTGTCAGAATCATCCATTTTAAGGAAAACTTTGCTTTCTTTATCTTGGGAAATCTTAAGCTGTGCTTCAGATTCAATTTCATTGAAAATGCTGTCAATATCATTCTCGAGTGATACACCTATTGTGATAAATTTCTCTGTGATAAGCAAAACATCTGGGGATTTTCCTAGGATACAAATGAGCTGGAGAGAGGCTGCAGACTCAAATGCTAACAATACATCAGCACCACTCTCCCTCCATCTTTTCAAAATATCTTGTGATGATCCTCCAATAGCCAAAAACTGGCTATTGCAGAATAAAACATTAGTTTTTGGTTCTAACAGTCTAACCCTTTCACTTATGGCAGACAATCTAATATGTGAACCAGGATCTTCCATCACATCCACTTCTATACCATATGTCTTGGCACTCCAGAGGAAGCGTTTGGTGCCATCATTAGGTGAAGTATTGAAAGTCAGAAATTTCAGAGCATCATCACAATAAACTGAACCAAAGCACAATAGAGTAACTAGTAGTAGGGATCTGAGCACCATGGGTTTCAACAGCTGGAAATATATCTGAGATATCTTATTTGGCTTCAAACAGCAATAAAATATAATTGTTATGTGCACATTATTTAGATTGTGTTAGTCATTTTTGAGATACCTCTGAGAGGAAAAATTGCATTTGCCCAGTAATATGGAAAAGGACTCAGACCTATTCTTTGTTCTCAAAAATGGAACTTTGATCAATCGAAAGTCGATATCACAAATGGAATGCACTATGTTTGGTTATTATTGTCCACTGATTGAACAATGACAAATGAACATGAAGCAAAATTTTGAAATCTTTTAATATTCAAATACAAACAATTGACAAAATGCTTCATGAAAAAGATATGTTTCAAAAAATTTTCTTTTAAGATGGTGTGTGAAAGAGGGATATCTTGGTAACTTTGATGATAAATAGTATCATGTATTCAGATCATCTTTACAGTTTAATGTATAAACAGTTAAATCCAGATGATTATCACATTGTATATTGTACATTGACACCGATGATCAATTATCAGTTGGCTATCAAACCAATATCTACAGATTATGATTTATGACAGATGAATTGAATTATTACAACAGGTTTGCACTTAATTTTATTGCTACAGTAAGATGTTTGTTCTCTTCATAATCAAAGTTTTGAGTCATCAATGTATCAATGAAGTTAGAATTTTCTCCAACTCCATTCTTGAACACAAACAAGATCAGTTGAGGTGAAAACTGTGGTGTACAGCATGATCTAAATGAATCAAACCAAGATGAGTGGCCTGCGGGCATCATCAGTCCAGTACCTACTTCCAATACCTACCTCAGCTGATAGATACAATTCTTATAGATAAGCATTTCTGCATAAAAATGAATAAATGGATAGAATTAATATAATGATGCAGTACTGCAGTGCTGCGCTCCTCTGTCCACACAAATATAAAAATTTGCGTCACACTTGCAAAAGTATCTATATCATTTGTTAGCAATTAGCATAAACTAAGTGCAAAATTCCGTTTTATATCAATAATTATGATTTTTGCCGGATGTTATCTGTCCACTGTTTCAGCTTGCGCGCGGCGCGCGCGCCTTCATCAGAGGCCGAAACATCGAATGTCGAAACCTGGCAAGCTTTTGATGAAAAGCTGTGGTCAGCATGTTTTGTCAGATGTTACCTGACCTGTTTCTGGCTGCTTTCGTGATACGTGCTCGCCCTCACTGCGTTCGTGCATTATCGCACGTATCCCTCACGCCAGAAGGTATTATCTGACTATATTTGATATGTTCTATCCATGTTATCTTCAGTCTAAGGATGAGTTAATAAACTTGTATTTGTGTAGCCTGTTCTCTTGGAATCTTATACTGGGTCACAACCTTATCAGATGAGTGTCCTGTCCTTGTCTTGATGACTTGGAGGCCTCTGAGTTGTTGTTGAGCTCCTTAATAACACTGGATCTGATTGATCGGAAGGTAGATTCCCCTTAAACCAGCTCTACTATAAGCAAGTTTCAACATTTCAACAAAATGTCTGGCATCAATTGGTTTACTCTTTGAGTACCAAATTACCTCATTAGTGGCATCAGAAATCTTCCTGGGATGCAGGAAAAGTGGTTCTGTACGGTTGACAAGGTGTTCATGGGAATGGAGGAAATACTGCTTCAGCCAATAGTAGAATCCCCATTTGTCTGCCATTTGCTCATAGTGATCAACAGTCTTTCTCTTACGGTAAAATCCTTTCAGCCCTCCTTGCTTGTTCCTGCTGCTCATCTCAGTGTACTTTTTTTTTCTTTTTTTTCTTTTTCCTCAGAGCTGTGCCATGATCATTGGGCCGAGATGGATCCAAGTATGTAACTGGTCTCCTTGCTATTGCTAGCTACCCTCACTAAGAGTCACATTCATCATCGGGATAGTAGGGTGAAATAAATACTTAAACACAAAGCAATACAAAGGCCTGATCATTACAAATCCTTTTTTTCAAAATGTCATACATCAACACTACACTACAAGGGAAAGGTTAGATCTCTATCTTAGTTGTAACTGCATCATCCCAGAAACAACACAAGTCTCTAAGAACTAAGGTAGGAAGGGTAAGACNATGAGGACCATATCAGGATCCTCCCTGAAGTCATTGTAGAGAAACTCAAAGTTCTTCATGGAAATGCATCTCAGTTCATCTGGGTGATGGTCTAGGACTTTGCACCCTAGAAACATCACAGTGACAGACAGCTTTTCAGGATTGTTCCCACCAAAGGATTTCTCCCATAGGAGCATAGGGATTGATAGTCAGTTTAGTCAAATGTTTCAGCTTTCCTTGATCTTGAATGTTCGTCCTTCTGATGGGCTTTCATCAATCCATCTAAAACAAGCTGGAACATCTTGAATTGGGGGTTGTGCAGGGGGACAATCCCGGAAGAGTTTGAGTCAAGTATGATTTGATCTTTCAGATTATGGTTAAGATCTGAAACAGTGCTGTAAAATGTTGTGGAGGAATAAGGCTAATTTCAAGTGTCACGTACTTCCTGGATGAACCTGGACAACATGTAGTTGAACTTATTCACAGGAAGTTTATCGAAATCTCTGGGAATTGGGATGTTCGACTCGTGATCAGGTTTCAAGGAGGAGCTCCATCTCATATAGGTATTGACTGCCCACTGGTTGCACTGTGTCGTTTGGCGAGAACCTCTGTAAGTCAATGATTCCTCGAATAGGGAGAAGTTTTCAGCAAATTCGTCATGGTCATCAAATTCATCTGCATCATCCAAGAGCTGTCATACCAAGGTTGAAATTGCACTGCTGTACAGCACCAGTAGGAGGGAGTGACATGGCATCTTCCTAAAAGTGAGAATGGGTCAGACTGAGAAATGACGCCACTTATACTTCTCCAAGATAGCAATTTTTCCCAGGAATTCTTTCTAGTTTGGCACCAATCACTACTGTGAAACTCAGTCACGTGAGGGTCCTGTAGTTTTACTGGATAATATAATGTGCGCCTGACGCACCTCTATTTTCTTGCCACACGACGTCTACACTATATGGGTACCTTGAAAAAATGTTGCTTAACAATGATAGTAATTTTTCGAGAAATCAACTGAATGTTTGAGTTTTTCCTCTGTCAAAATCATTCTATCCTATTCTATACCATTGGCAGCATCTTAGTTGAGGGCCACCCACAGTAGGGAAAACCCTACAATAGAATTGGACATTTTTGTGATTTTTCGACTAAATTTAAACTCAGTAGGTAGATTTGTGGTGTAAAGTGTGTGGGATTTGATTCAATTGACTTAGTTCACTGACTATGTTCAATCTGCTGAAGCAGAAGAATCTAACAAAAGTGAGAAATTCTTCTCACTTTTGAATTAACAAAAGTGAGAAATTTGAGAACAAAGTGCTGAAGGAAAGACTGGAAGGTGAGACAAGATAGTCAATTGCGTGCAAGAGAAAACTTATCAATATCTAAGACTTGTTCTGACACTTACTGGTTTGTGCTTTGCATTGTAATACAAGTCCCTGACTGCTGTTGCAGATTCATGGAAATTGCACTGCCTAACTCTTGACAGGATGAGAAACTGGGGTCAGAGAAAATCTAAGACCTAAACAAAAATATCCAATGATTGTCCTATGCGGAATCCTTTCTTCTAGAACCTTGCAAAAAATCCTGGTGTTTTAACTCCATTTGATACTGATTGATTTTGAAAATGGTCTCTGCGATAAAATAATGAAACTGAATTTAATAACTGAATCTGGATTTTGATAACTTGACATCGGGAATTTTTGGCAGTCTCCAAGAAGCCCGACATGGTCTATAGACCACGCTGTATCACTTGTATGAGTGGTCTATAGACCACTTTGTCTCACAGTATTACAGTTAGGGTTAGGGATAGGGCTTGGGTTACTGTTATGGTTATGGTGAGGTTAGGTCAAATATTAGGGGGTCAATTGTCGGTGGGTCAGTTGTTGCAATTTCCGATACTATTTGTCTACTGTATCAGTATGATCGGATCAAATGAATGTGGAATATATTATAAAACATGCTTGTGACAGGGTGGTCTATAGACCACTTATACGAGTGGTCTATAGACCATGTTGGGCTTCTTGGAGACTGCCGAATTGTTTTTGGAAAACAACTCCGTTTTCAACCTGAAATGAAATAACTAGAGCTGGAAATTGAAAAATTATGACGAGAACAAAGTTAAATAAATAAGGGACAAGGGTATGATACTAAAATTGTAACTAAAATACTGTGACAACTCAACTAAAACTGGGCACTGAACTAAAACTCGATAAACAAGCAACCAAAACATATGCAATATGCGTGTACCAACATAGGTACACACTACACACAAATCACATACGCACAATGTAACTGAGAAGAGATAAGACAAACAAGTAAACAAATACACAGAAATGTGATGTATACCTCACTGGATTACCTAGTGAGTATGACATCGCCCTGAACTAAAGACCTATGTAATAACTTAACCCTGATTTATCATTAATCTGTGTTTTTTACATATATAATAAGCTTCAGTTATTTGTATACAAAAACCGATTTTCTATAAGTGCCTTCTTCCTTTATATCATAGACTAGAACACCCGTCAAGTGGACCTGCTGCACTGAATATTAGAAAGAATCAAAAAATGTGTTAAATTGAAAGCAGAAAGAGCATGTAAATAAATACGGTTCAAATCATTAAACAACGAAATGAGGAGGTATACGTATGCACGCATTTACTCACACTCTTATTATGTTTGCCTACTATCAATCATGATTTTTACAATCCACATGCTGAATTCCCGCAAAACTGAGCACTAAGTGCAGATACTTTGAACAGAAACCATTAGCTTAGCACTGCATAAACATGAATAAAGCTAGCACATGGATTTTGTAAATTATTATTTGACAAGCAAAGGTCAATGACCAACCTACTTTTTACTGAATGATTATATTGGTATCCAAAAGTAGTAAATAGTAAGACTGTGATATCAATAATCATTTCATGATTTTCACAGAATGAGTGTTGCCATAAAGAAGAAGATGGTCACACCACCAATCAATGGACACTCACAGCAAATGAAGTTTAACAAGAAAAAAGCGAACAATATGAGGAAACGGAAGAAGTTGACATCTAGTTCAAGCAATACAGAAAAAAGTTTTGTGCCTGGTGGCGATGAAACCGACCCCCTGAATTTGAAAGACCCAGACTTGACTATGAACTATACCCCATCACCTGATCATAACCAAGATTTACCCACTCCAGTGGTATTTGTTGACCAAAGTGACCCATTATCTCTGAAACGGTCTCCTAAGCAAAAGAGAGAAAGGAAAAATAGTAGGCACAAAAGTGGCACAAGTGATAATCAAGAAAACACCGTTCTTCAAGTAAAGTTTAATGAGAAGGGGAAGAAGTTCTGTTATGGGAACTATTCTAAATATTATGGTTATCGTAACCCTGACAATGAAAGAGATGTTAGGTTGCAGGTGCTCAATAGAGCAATGTTTTGTGGAAAAGATGTCCTGGATTTGGGGTGCAACATAGGTCATATAACTCTTACAATTGCTAAAGAATTTGAACCAAAGAAGATTGTTGGTGTAGACATTGATGGGAATTTGATAAATGTTGCAAGGAAAAACATACGGCGATATATCAGTAAAGAGAATTCGTCCATGTTTCCCGTATCCATGCAAGTTTGCTATGGTCCTATCTTTGGACAGGATTCTAAAGATACATCCTTTCCTAATAATGTTGCTTTCCGAAAGGTGAGTCAGTCCAATATTTCTTGTTTTAAGTCTTCAGTTCAAACGATGTTTGTCAAAAACTCTTAATGGCAAACCTACCAATTCAAAGGTAAATTGTAAACATTTAAATTTAATGATTGCTCACTTTCGATCCATCCATCAGGAAAACTGGGTACCTCAGGGTGAAGCAGTAGTCTCAACTGAGATGTTTGATGTCATAGTCTGTCTCTCTGTGACCAAGTGGGTCCACCTAAACTGGGGCGACAGTGGTATTGAAAAGTTATTCAAAAAGGTAAGTGACCGTTCCACCCAACTCTGTCATTCTGGATGTACAATGTGTACAGGACTTAACAAGTACTTCTATTACTATTTCTATTATTATTCCTATTATTAAGTTAATATATTTATATTTCTATTTATGATATTTTCCAGATGTATCGGTCGCTTAGACCTGGAGGTAAGCTTATCCTGGAATGCCAACATTGGAAAAGCTATGCAAGGAGGAAAAAGCTTACAGTTAGTGTTTTATTCCAATTTCCCTGCTATTTAGGTATTTGAAATAAAAATAGTAATATTTGAAATCGATTATTACTGATTACACACATCTGTTATGAATGTCATACATTGCAGCCAAACATTTACAAGAACTACAGCCAGATACATATCCGCCCTGAGGAGTTTCCCAGGTACCTCATGGCCATTGGATTTGATGAATGGAAAACGTTAGGAGTTCCTTACCATAATCACAAAGGTTAGTGGATGCTTCCGTCTTCGTGCATTTAGTTGAGATGGTTCTCCAGTGTGCGATTTAAAAACCTAATTCGGATTGAGTCATGATATGCACACAATCATAGCTCCCTGTGAATTAATGAAAACTCAATACCCCAGGATTCCGTCGTCCAGTCTGGATGTTCTCCAAGCCATCCCAGTCCTCAGACTGTCAGGGTTCACAAGAGAGTAGCTCCAGGACCTGTGACTCCCCACTCTCCTCCCCCTTCTCCCAACCAGACGGTGAACCCAAGGAGTAACTGTCACTCCTCTCGTATAGAAACAAACACACTGGAGTTTGCAGACCTCGTCGCATCGACTGATTTGTAGAGGTTGTTTCAGAGAAAGAGTCAGATTTTGGTTTGTCGGAGGTCAAATGAGTCAAGTAAATTTGTTCATTTTCCGGAAGCTGTTCCTCTCTTTTTTCTTGATAAGTTCATTATTCTCGGCTTGCCGTGCTCATTTAACGTTTTCACTTGATCCCCGTAGCAGAACAGGATACACGAATTTTCAATAATAAATGTATCTATTCTGTATGAAGTATAGATTCACTCTGAAGCGCCAAAAACTTATCTATCAAGTTCATAATTAAACATAGATGATTCTCAAATATCTACTGCACTCTAAGCTAACTTGAACATCACATATTATTGAATCGCGGGAAGCTATAATAGGTATAGGGAAAAAAATACAGCCTCCTTTGAAAAATGGATTGTTTAGCTCATGGACTGTTAAGAGAAACATCTATATTATGTATGGTATATGATATGTTTTTAATGGTAACAACGTTTGTATTTTTAAATTTTTACGTGTGGTCCGATTAAGCAATCCCATTTCCATTGCGAGGTATCGCTTTATCCTTCTTGTGGAGTCTTTGTCTGAGATTGTGAAAGAATGTCATTCTGGTTTTTACGATTTTAGACAAAGTATCAATTATATTCATGAATTATAATGCTTAAATTATTATATACATCATTAATGTATATAATATTTATTACATCCTTTTACCAATGATAGTTCTCGTAACGTTGTACTGTGTACACATTGACAGTAAATACCATCTGCAGCATATATAATTTTTGCTTCTGATTATAATTTATTTTGTCTGGCTGAAGTCGTTGTCATTTCTGAAACCGCCCAATATACCTAAATTCTCCACTTATAGCTGAATAGTTGAGAAGAATGCCATATGCCAACCAGCCGACTATCAAACTACTTGAGCTCACAGACGAGAACATCAAGTTTATCGTGGAAAAGACAGATTTGTCTGTGGCTAACACTTTACGGAGAGTATTCATTGCAGAGGTTTGTACTCGGTTCGGTAGTTACAAATAATGCGACGGTGTTCCTAATTACACTTTAGCCTGAATGCGGCTATAGATCTATAGACAGCCGAGTTGTTCACAATTCCACACTGGCATATTGTGTGTGTCCAGGTGTGTACACTAGCAATAGACTGGGTACAAATCCAACAGAACACGTCAGTCCTCATTGACGAGTTCATATCACATCGTATGGGAATGATCCCTCTCACATCCGATGAAATTGTTGATCAGCTGCAGAATTTCCGTGACTGCTCTTGTGGTGAGTGTTGTACATGGTAACGTTTCTCTCTGTCTCATGGATTATGCTAAGTTGGAAATCCCCACAATTCAGGGATATGATCCCTCGCATCACCTCACTGTCGTCAATCACTCGCCTCCTCTCACTCCCTCTTTCCCCCTCACCTCCTACTCACCCCTCTCCCCTGCTAT
>CAMPET010000295.1:29820-54545 GCA_946803715.1 Beroe ovata
CACACACACACACACACACAGATCACCCCCAGGATGATATACTGATCTGTAAGTTGAGGAGGGGACAACATCTCAAGATGAAGATGTATGCGAGGAAGGGGTTCGGCAAGGAGCATACCAAGTGGAGCCCTTGCTCTGCTGTCGGGTTCGAGTACGATCCTGATAACTCCCTCAGGTAACGGCAATTTAGCGGATCTGGTCCGCGTGTTTTAGACAGCACTACTATCCAGATATCCTTCTTCCGTAGATCGTACCTATTGTTTGGCAATTGGTCCCCCCGTCTTTTCATACTGTATCCCGCTTTCTTACCATGCCAACTATCTCAGACACACGACGTATCCCTGCCCCTCGGAATGGCCGAAGAGCGACTACTCTGAGATAGAGGAGGATCAGGCCGAGGCCCCGTTCGATGTGTTCGGTAAACCCGAGAAATTCTGGTTCAATATTGAGAGTATCGGGTCGATAAAACCAGAGAATATTGTACTGACGGGCCTACAAGTCCTCAAGAAGAAACTTACAGATCTCCAAAATCATTTCAACAATGAAATAGCAAAGGAGGCGCTCTACATTCAACCCTAGTTGCGTTTTTACCCTAGAACGAGAGCGCTCTTACTAGGCGTTTTTATTTCACTTTTAACTATTTTAATCGTTCATAATAAGATTATTATACCCATCGAGTATTGCATCAGATGCATCGAGTTATGCATCAGATTGATGAAGCCCTGACTGTCGCCGCCCGCCGACTGTGGTATTGGACTCATTGACGGAGCTTTACCTATACTCCTGATTCGTCAAGTCAGCCCTGGTGATAACATCAATGCGCTTGATTAATTTTTTTCATTTGTTATGTTCATTTGTTATTTTCTTCGTCATTCTATATCATCGGTCAATTCAATAATTCGTTTTATTTGATACAAGCATACAAGATTGAAAAACAATGAATTCCGTGGGGATAAAATCAGTCGACCCCGGAATGAATTTCATCATTTCTCACCCTGAATTCATTGTGTGATAATCTAGGTATGGGAAGGAGAAGATCGAAGAGGAAGCCACCCCCGAAGAAGAAACTGACTGGAGTGCTGGACACTCTCTTTGACTGTCCATTCTGTAATCACGAGAAGAGCTGTGATGTTAAACTAGACAGACAGAGTGAGTTGCTTTAGTTGTAACCTGAGCACGTGTGTTGCTATGGAAACCTACCTGAGGGAATACTGACTGCATGAAACCTATGTCACATTTTGTCCTGCTCCTTCCATGTAACCTATCCTGTGTTCCTGTAACCCCCCCCCATTTACTGTGTTATCAATACCTCACCATTATAGCCCCCTACTGCAACCAATTATACCTGCATCCATCGTCCACTGATATACTCTAACCCCTGTCCCCTTGCTGTGTAAATACCTATCGGTTACTAACCAACACTTATACCCCAGACAACAGTGCGATGATCCAGTGTACAGTGTGTATGGAGGACTTCAAGTGTACTGTAAACTACCTATCAGAACCAGTGGATGTGTACAGCGAGTGGATAGATGCGTGTGAAGAGGCAAACAAGGAGGATGACTAGATCTCTCTAGTACCTCCCTGGAGGGGGAGATGTACCCCCCTCTCATCATCACACAGAGACAGAATAGAGCGGGCAAGCAGAGACATTGTTACAGAGCGCGCGGGGACTGGGGAGATGTTGCACGTGAGGAATTCTCTCCACGGGGACATCTCGGGGAAATTGATACAGAACTGATTGACCACTTCAGTGAATAGTGTGCATTACCGAGACATTATTAAAACATCGTTACACAGACGTCATAGGTCCAAATAGTCAATACACTATATCACAGTGATTGTTGCTGGAGTAATGAGTATCACAATTACAACTGAAACAGCAGACTCATGTTTACCTGCGTATAATAACTGCGTGACTATTATGATATAGACTACAATGCATGATCGAGTTTGTTTGAAAAACTAGCATTTCCTTGATCACATTCAAATATGTGAGCTTGAACGGGGGCTATCAGTAATAAACAAGGGTCACAGTGAAAAGTTCAAATTGTATGTATTTGATCATCTTTAATTATTGTTGCTTATCGAAATTTCATGTAATGCTGGATTGAAGCCTATATCACTAAACTGCCCTCAACATGTCCTAACTTCTACCCAGTCCCCATGGCCAATATTCACCGATTGGTATCCCCATCTATCTGCTCATTCCCCACACTAATGATAGCACCATGCAGATGGAATGCGATGAACCTCCCACCCCCTCCTCCCTGCCGCTCGTCCCACAGAACACCCAGGAGCTCCTATCCGACCTCATCCACCAGTCGATGCTCGTGTTCAACAGTCTCCGTGAATTCCGACTCACGGAGTCCGACGAGAACCGTCACAAGAACCGTCTCGAGCGTATAGCGGGGAACAGCGACGCTGTGATACGGACATTCCGACAGCTGCGTGAGAGTTGTGACGTACTGGACCGTCACACGTCACACCTCTGCGTGGCGGAGAGAGAGGTGAAGTCACGTGAGGCGGTGATGGACACGTTACAACAGAAGAGTGGGGAGTTGGAAGGGGGAGTTGGGGAGAGAGAGGGGGGAGTGGGGGAGTTGGAGAGGGAGAAGGAGAGGTTGGAGGAAGAGTTGAAGTTTTATAACGGACAGTTGAAGGAGATAGTGGATGATACGAGACAATTGATTAGCGATGTGAACTCGTTACAGTTCTACAGCTGAGTTACATATGATTACACGCCGTGCGAGTCACGTGAGTCTCGATTGTGCTTTGTGGAAATTGTGAAATGTGAATTAGATTATGACGAGGATCGAAGATTTGTCACGAAGATCGAAGATTTGTTTTATCCAGAGAAAGTGAAATTATGATCTGATATGTTGTTGCAGATTATCCAACTTGTTTGAATTATTTCACCATGTGGGGTGATTCAAATAGTATATGGCTGAAACACAGGAGTCACGCAATGCATAGTGTTCATTGAGTATGATGTGTGAGTGTAGAGTGAGTGTTAAGTGGTATAATAGTGCTATAACACTCATACGCTGAATATATATGTTGAATATTACTTTACCATTATTCTACCTCTGCAATATCACTTCACCTCTATTTCCAGCCCTGATATTGCCTGCCATATCTATCGTACTAGACGTATTCTATATATAGCTATAACTGCTATGTGTTTGTGTGTCTGTGTTTGTGTACCGTGTCTGTGTGTGTGTCTCAGTGACTGTGTCTGTATGGGCGTATATGTGTTTGTATTTTTGTGCACTGCACATGTTATAGGAATAATTCCATTTGTAAGCACAGCTGCGTCCAAAAAGTTTGCCAATTACACGGCAGCTGAAATTCATAGAATATTTTCTGGTTGGTAAAAGACGTATTCCATGTACAATGTATCGTATATTGTATAGGGTACATTGAATACCTGATACATCCCTAACAATTGAAACGCCGTATTAAGTTGGGCAATCACTGTTTTCACTGGTTCCGTTTCTAGTAGGTTCGGTTCTATTTCGATTCACTTCACGATTGTTTGACAATATTGTCTTGTTTCCAAGAATACCAATATTTGGAAAGTTGTCTAATTTCATCATCCCAACCACTTTGTACAGTGTATACACAGTACATACCAACATCGTGACGTACTATTTTCAGATGGTCTGCCTGCGCGCAATTGAACTGCGTATAGTAATTACAGTACGTGCTCTGACTCATGACTACACTGCATTGTTCCTAGTTTGTACCACTAAACTAGCTCCTTATTCTTCCCATATACATGCAGTGCACGTTCGCTGCTCTAGATGACAACTTCACAATGCAGGAATATGTTATGTTAATGTTGTTACTTGTTGTTGTGTACAGGATACTAGGATATCATAGCTCAGCCTTCCCCGTCGTGCTTTATACAACACGCTGTCGGCAGGGATGTGATTTAAACGTGTAAGATTTTTGCATCTTCAAAGTTAATTAACTAGATGATTACAAGGCAAATTATTGTCGAGGTCATATGTCTCTTCTTCATATAATTCACTCTTCTTGATACAACGTCTCACATTTACTCCCCTTTTGCTAGCTATGACTGGTATAACTGCTTCACCAAACAAAACAGAGCAGATTGACACAGAGGATGTGAGGCTGTACGTTCATCACGAGCGGTGAGTTGCTTTCCCCTGACACCACTTGAGATTGACATCAGTTTATTGTCTTGACACCAGTTTTTCGCCTTGACACCAGTTCATGGCCTTGACACCAGTTAATTGCCTTGACAGCAGTTTATGACCTTGACACCAGTTCATTGCCTTGACACCAGTTTATGGCCTTGACACCAGTTCATTGCCTTGACACCAGTTAATTGCGTTGACACCAGTTGGTTGCCTTGACACCAGTTCATCACGTTGACACCCTTCTTTCCCTTGACACCAGTTTATTCCCTTGACACCAGTTTACTGCCTTTTCATAGAGCAATTCAACTTCATTTTTGAAACCACACTCCCACTCCAGGTTTCCAGATAGCTGTGGCATAATCAGAACAGTTCTTTTCGTTATGACAGTTCCTCTGTGTCTAGTTCTTGGAGTAATCAGGCTATTTATAGGATTCCAGGCCTTGGTCATACTGTGTATCCTACCAAAGCGTCTATCAATAAGAAGGTAAACTGCAATCATAAGGTAAACTGCAATTTTCGGACACAATGCTATGCAGTAAAGGTCCCATAACTTTTGTGTAACAGATTGTTGGTTTCAAATAACATTCTCTTTTTTGCAGGTATTTCTTGAGGATAGTTCTGATGTTGATTGGAGTGTTTGTAAACGTTCAGAAACCACCTAACAAAGACGCTAAGCCCTCAGTAAGTCAACATCAGGGACACCAGCCACATCAAATCTGAAAATCGCCACTTTGTTCTTTAGGAGTCACGAATCGATTGATACTGATCCAACTTAATCCAATCCTCAGGTGATAATCTGTAACCACGTATCAGTTCTGGATAGATTGATCATTGAGTGTTCCATGTCCTGTGTTACGGTGAGTGTGTCTGTGATTTGTGTTCCAGTGCCACATTGGCACTGTGCCTGAAGTTCCCTGGTTTGCGCAACGCGCGATGTCAAATCGTCATACAGACATTATTTTCCTTATGCAATTCCGCGCACGTACGTTTATATTTTCTCGCGCGCGCGATGATTTGACGCGCAATTTTAGCATTCAGTATTCCGTGACAGCTATTTCACCAGCATCATGATGATAAATCTCATTCCCCCCTCAGTTGAGTGTTCGTGACATCCCACTTTTAGTGCGTCTTGTGGTGGGTTCCCTAGATCTGACTCCCAGACACGAGGCCCCACCTCCAACAACGGTGGCTAAGTCTCACCTTGAGTCCTCGGACATACCCATCCTAGCAATGCCCGAGCAGATCATGACTAACGGTAACGGTGTTCTCAAGTTTGCATCTTGGCCGTTCAGCATCAGTCCCAACGTGCAAGTAGCGAGTATTGAGATGAAGCGGTTACACGTCTCCACTCCCTGCCTAACCCACCTCTTCTCTTCTCCTATCGGCGACTTCTTCTGGATACTGTTCTGTCCTGTCAACTGGGCTAATGTCAGGTACGCTGTTACTTGGAAATAGCTTGTTACTTGTTTACAATCTATTCTTTTGAATATGCCATGTCATCATGGTAATGATTGATGGGAATGTGAATGCCGAGATTTAATCGTTTTTTTGGCATTTTCTACTTCCATCCTCGTCCCACTCCCTAACAACACATGTCCAGATATCTTAGTCTCGAGGAGGACTGGAAAGATCGTAATCCGGAGCAGAGGGCGCAGGCCGCACAACACATGATCAGCAGTGAGCTGAACATCCCTGCACTCAAACTAACGTGTCACGATGTGGGCGAGTATAAGAAGAGTGTCGTGAAGGTGGAACTAGTCGATATCGACAGTCTGGTTCGGCAGGTTATCGAGGTTCTCCCTAATATACCTGAGAGTGAGATCCGAGCAGATCTCAGTGAGTAACAATTCGTGTGATACAGTTTTCCATTGTAATATTGCATCAGCTGGATTCGGGATCCGAGTTTCACTCCTCAACACTGTGTAATAGTGTTAAATGTGATTAGGCTATTAACTTCTGTGACAGAGTGGTCTGTGACAGAGTGGTCTGTACGTAACCTCACGGTTTCGATTCCTTGTTTAACATGCCGTAACTAATTTGTGTCACTCATGTTCAATCTGTGTCCCAGTTCGTACGAAAGATACGACGAAAACGATATACAATCTCGTGAAAACAGTCCCAAATGAGGTGAAAAAAGCTCCCAAACCTAACGCCCCGCTCAAGGGGTCCGCCAGTAGCCTATTCAAGGATCCAGTAGCTAGAGCAAACACTCTGGAACTGAAAAAAGCGGAACTTATCGCTGAAGGGAGGAGGTAAGTGTTCAAATTGAGTTTGTTTTGTGACAGTTATATCACTAGAGAGCACGACCCCCAAAATACATGAGCTAAACATTGGCACAATATTTTCTCGAGATCAGTTATCATTTGATGGGTAGTCGTCAATTGATGATGATTATCATAGGGGAGATTACCTTGATGTAACAACTGTCACAGGAGGTATATAGAGAAGCATGGATTGCAAGTTGAGACCTAGGTCCTGCTCTCTCCCTACCACAGTCCTATTCTGGTATAGTCACCTCTCCCTCTCTCTATCTCGGTGGGGTTATGTATACAGAACCTTCCTCATCAGGGGCAATACTTGATTTGTTGTTTCGGTACTCACTTTGGAGCTGTCCGCGGGGGATGTTCGCTCCCTTTTCTGTAGACCGCATTTTCTCAAAATTCAAGAAAATCCTTCCCTGTATTTGCTCAAGGGCGACCGTGCCTCTCAGCAGCGGTGTCAGCAAGTTGTGACGTCACAGTAATGCAGTGGTGTCAACGAGTTGTTACGAAAGAGTACCCCAATCTTTACACGTAATGGTGTCAGCGCATTCCATCGCAAGCATTCCTTCGTCACAGTAATGCAGTGGTGTCAGCAAGTTGTGACGAATGAGTACCATGATCGTCACCAAACCCTGTTCTGACGAACTGATGTCAACGCAATCCATCGCGAGCATTCCTGCGTCACCGGTATGCAGCGGTGTCAGCAAGTTGTGACGAATAAGTACCCCAATCGTCACACAGGCCTGTTCTGACGAACTGGTGTCAGCGCATTCCATCGCAAGCATTCCTACGTCACAGTTATGCAGTGGTGTCAGCAAGTTGTGACGAATGAGTCCCCCAATCGTCACACAGCACTGTTCTGACGAACTGGTGTCAGCGCATTCCATCGCAAGCATTCCTACGTCACAGTTATGCAGTGGTGTCAGCATGTTGTGACGAATGGGGTACCCAATCGTCACACATGCCTGTTCTGACGAACTGGTGTCAGCGCATTCCATCGCAAGCATTCCTACGTCACAGTAGATCAGTGGTGTCAGCAAGTTGTGACGAATGAGTACCCCAATCGTCACACGGCCCTGTTCTGACGAACCGGTGTAAGCGCATTCCATTGCAAGCATTCCTACGTCACAGTTATGCAGTGGTTTCAGCAAGTTGTGACGAATAAGTACCCAAATCGTCACACTGCCCTGCTGTGACGAACTGGTGTCAGCGCAATCTGCACATTCCATCGCGAGCATTAATAAGCATTCCTACGTCACCGGTAATCGGTATGAAGTAGTTGTGACGAATGAGCACCCTGTACCCCAATCGTCAAAACATTGAAACATATCTGCTGAGACTTGAAAGGAAGATGGTTGTAATGCTCCCTCGTTAGATAATAAGCAGACATAACAATATTCCTCGGGAACTTAAATGTTCTCTCTAGAAGAAAATTTCCCCTCTCCCTCGTTGCGGACTACCTTTATGGACATCCCCTTTCCTTCCTTTGTTCATCGACACGTTGATAGGAATTATAGCATACGAGTCTCCCTTACTTTCACCAGCTACTATCCCCAGCATCCTATTATAGTCATCATAGCCGGGAATATAGAATGTAGAATTATTTTCGTTTTTGTTTTTCGTTCTTATTATGCTGAAAGTTTTTAGATCGCTGTTGCTGAAAGTTTTAGAACTATTAGGATGCCTTCGTGTATAATTATTTGACTTTTGATGTAATTCCATATTATGATGCTAAATCATTTTATAGTTTCAGAGTGTTTTCTCGTCCCATTAATTTGAGTCGCTTCTTTACTTGTTCTCATTCAGTTACCAAATTCTTATATAGATATTACAAATCCCTCTCTAATCCCTCATCCCAGTCTCTAGCCATGTCTGCTATCCCCGTTTCCAATGGTGTCACCAAGCAGGTCCTCGTTGCCGGGCAACCTGGCGCCAAGCCTGTCACCAAGAACTCCCGGGTGACGGTACACTGTACTGGCATGTTGACTGACGGTTTGGTTAAGTTCTGGAGTACCCGGGATCCCGGGCAGTCTGCCTTCACTTTCAATGCGGGAGTAGGGCAGGTTAGTAGTGCTCCGTGATCTTTTCATTTAGGATCTGTTTGATCTAGGATAAATCGTGATCAGTTATCGAATGATCAGTTTTCTGTTGTCACAGATGTTGATTACCTAATCACACATTAATATTTAATTGGCCTATTATAATATTGGGACAATATTGGAGTATTGGACTATATTCTCAATCGAATGTCGCAGGTCATCGCCGGATGGGACGAGGGGTGCATGACCATGGTACAGGGGGAGAAGTCCCGGATATCTATGTCTGGTGAGAAGGGATATGGTGCTGGGGGTTTCCCAGCATGGAAAATACCCCCTAATGCGGGACTCACCTTCGAGCTAGAGATCATCAACATCCAGTAGGATATTCGTTCCAAGCTTTTATACTTTATTTGTCATAAAATTTTATTTATATTATGTACTTTTTGACATGTAATGGTTTTCTCATATCAAGACTAAGAGCTGGCCTTTTCGCTTTTTTTTATCTGATTTATGATAAGATTATCTTGATATACTCTATCATGCTGGTTTGACTGCTCATCTGTCATAGAAGCCTACCTATCTCTCTCATCTGTTGCTCTCTGAGAGTAATTAAGTCACATGTTTCTTAGTTGCCATGTTTCACTGTCCGATCTCAGTTTATCTGACACTCTCCATACTATATCTCCCCCATATACAACTCGCTAGCAACAACTACTCAATTAGTAACCATGTCCCATGCTGTGGTGAAAGCTGACAAGGACGAGCTGATCCCGTGCCCGTACGACCCTGTACACATGATCAGTCAGATGAGGTTCCCCTACCACCTCATCAAGTGCAGGAAAAACCACAATGGGCGGGAGTACCAGCAGTGCCCCTTTGATGCGAAACACGTGATACTCCGCTCTGAATACGCTAAGCACGTGGAAGGGTGCGACAAGAGGGCTATCATTGAGCCACAGTTAGTGTTGGATGACACCCATACTATAGAAATACCCGAGTCCAAGGCTCATGAGATCCAAGCTGCGCTGTCAAACGAGTGGGATATACCCGTCCATTCTGCAGCGGCCACCAATAGTTTTAGTGGGGGACAACACGAGGTTAACTCCTTCAGACACTTTGATACTCGCAGCGACCATGGTTCATCGAATAGCTTGGCTGGAGCGTCCAATGGTAACAGTTTTTCTAGTTTCAAAGCACCAGTTGGAGCCAGTGCTCAGAACAACAATGGTTACAATAGTTACCAGTCACATAAGGAGGCAGCTGCACAACCTTCCTACAACAGTTACCATGACAACAACCAGTCACACCATGACAACAACTACCAGTCACCAAGTGGTGCACGGGCACAACCCTCACCCACTCCCAACTTTGCACCGCAACCCACGGTGACTGTACCACAGCCTGCTATACCGCGAAAACCCAGGGCCAGCAGTAAGAAAGGGTGTTCATCATCAGATAGCTGCGGAAGTTCAGAGTATTCGTGTGATCTACAGAAACCGTCCTCAGTAGGGCGTGGTCGGGCTGCTGTGGGCGGCACAGTTACTCAGATTCCGGTGGAGGGCAACAAGATGGGACCCCACAGTTACGAGATAAAGCCCACCTTCCCGGGGCATGCTGAGTGTTACAACTCTCCCCCATCTCCCCCTCCCTCCTCCTCCGCCATAGGGAGAGGTTGTGACGGGGGGAAAGCTCCCGCCTCTGGGCCGCCCTCCTCATTTGGGCGTGGTCGAGCAAACCCCAGGTTTGACGATGAGATCCCAGTGAGGAGGCCTGGGTTCACTGAGAGGCAGTCTCTGGAGAAGGACAAACAAAAGTATTTAAAAAAGATCAGAGAGTGCAAAGCTCTTGAAGATAGACTCCACGCTGGAGAAGTGCTGGAAGAAAACCAGGTAATATTTGAGATTAAAACATTAAAACTGTCAAATTATTTTGCTGGTGTTTTGATGTTATGAGTTTTGTAAGATATCTATATCCATCGCCCAGGTAGCTAAAGTAGCACTGCAAGCCTCCTACATGAACGAGTTGAACAAGATCAGTAAGAAGCTGGAGAAGATGGATCTGTGTAGCTAGCACAGGACTTGGCACCAGCTTCTTCTCTGTGGTATTTGTTATGTTGAAAATGAAACAATAGGTTTGCCAGCAGTTTTGTTCACAAAATACAAACAATCAAAACGATGCTTCCTACTACAACGATGGTCTCTACTATTGTAATTATTTCTCACAATGATCATTGAACGATAATGCAATGTCATGAGGCGTCCATCATAAGTCATATTGTCTAGAGTTTATTGATGCAAAAATACAAAAAATAGTTAAAATGGGGATTGGAATATTGGACATAGGTTCTCTTTTATCATATGTTGTTTTAAATTCAAACTAAGTAATGTGTAAATCATGGTTTTAGCTAGCGTGATATGTTATAATCATCTAATTGGTAGTTTCTTAACCTTTCACTACCACTACCTTTACATCGTTGTTTTCGATTTTGAAATTGTAAATAATTTCTTTATTTCGTACTATTGTTGAATTAGACGTAATGATTCAAGTTCTTAATTCAATATGGTCTTGTTTATTTAAGCATCAGTTCATATAACTATAGTTTTCTCATTTGAAACCACCTTTCGAGACATTAGAATATCAATCGTAATTTACTCTCATTTCACCCTCCTGACAATTTCATTCCCACTAGCTGTTATAGGAAATGTCTGCCTGTATTAGAGCAGGGAAAAAAGCTAAGGTCATCCTATCCCAAGTGACGGATGTGTACCAAAACTTGGCCCTCGAGAACTGGATCCTCAACAATTGGAACTTTGCCAGGTTTAACTGTCTGCTTGTCTACCAGAACACTCCCTGTCTTGTGATTGGCCGGTTTCAGAACACGTGGAGGGAAGTGAACGTCCCACTTGCAACACAGGCAGGTTTTTTAGACGTGAATATGCCTCCTCATTTTGATTTCCCCTCATGATAGGGGTACAGAGATACCCGTCAAGTTTCGATGTGGCTTCCCAATTATGGCATTACCGAGAATCCTAGTCGAGCAGTTGAACATCCCTTGATTTACATAAACTTCTATATCCTAATCCACCTATGTTCCCTCTCACTCATACGATTACCACTTCTGTCCAGGAGTCCCCATTGCTCGTCGTGTGAGTGGTGGAGGGACAGTCTACCATGACCTGGGAAATATCAACTTCTCCTTCTTCTCCGACAAGAAGTCTCATTGTCCTCCTTCAAACCTGGCTTTCCTATCAGGTAACTGAGTACTGCATGAGTCTGTCTGTCGGTCAAATATTATTGATCATCTGTGTAATGAACTATTTGAATATGATTTCCCTCTCGACTGAGTGGACACAAAGCTAACACACCTGATCTAACTAACACTCACGCACTGAACACAGGGGTCCTGAATGAGAAGTACAATATGGGTGTCAATGTGAACAAGAGACATGATCTATACATCGGAGAGAGGAAAATATCAGGGAGTGCTAGTCGGCTCATCAGAAACAGTGAGACACCGCTTCTTCTCATTTGTTAATGAGATAATTGAAATCATATCAATGAAATCATGTTCTTGACACCAATTGTTTCACCGACAATGGAATGTCGCCGAAATTCTGCGATTTCACCAAGTTCAAACCTTCTCAGGTTCGTTTCATCACTGTACATTGCTGGTCAACTCTGATCTGTCTGCTCTTCGTAATCTACTGAGTGGAGACCCTGAAATTGTGTCCTCGGCCACCACCTCCCTGTCCAGCCCTACCACCTCCCTCTGTGAGGAACATGCGCGTCACACTGCTGCAACATCACGTAACTCCATGGCAACGTCACGTGACTCCATAGCAACATCACGTGACTCCATAGCAACATCACATGACTCCATAGCAACGTCACGCGTTACTTCTTTATCACCGCGTGACATTATTGACAATGTTGCGGAGAGTTACTTGTCGTTGTACGATGGTACAGATTCAGAACAGATAGGATATTGGAGCGGAGAGCAGTTCTGTGACAGCTCAGTCCTGCTCGTTGACCAAATTCCTGGTCACGTGACAAACTCCGAGCATGTGACGGACGATTGGATATTTGGCAAATCTCCAAAGTTTACGAGGACGTTCACAACTCTGAATGGGGGTGTTGTAACGGTAACAGTTGATAAGGGTTTGATTTGCGAGGTGAAGGGGTCGTGTGATCTGAGGGATTTATTAGGATTGAAGTATGATGTCAGTATGATATCGGAGATACTCGAAGTTGAAAAGAAATGATAGAACGTTGTGACCTCTTTTGACTTTTTGATACATCGAAGCGTTGGATAGTTGGTTTCTATCAGTACAGGCAAATAGGCACTTTTCTACGTTTTGTAAATTGTAAATTATTGTGATCTGATGTAATGTTGATATCTGGTATCCAAGATCAAACTGTCAGTTCGCGTATGAAGCATGACAGTATGACCAACAGTACCCAGCACTCTAACTCTCCAACACTGTTAGAATAGGACATGGGGAGGAAACGGAAGCGCACCAACATACCAGATCCAGGCGAACTGAAGGCTGCCTCCAAGACATTCTCACGAGGCGAGGTGCAGGACGTCAAGTCTATCCAAGACAAGAAGTTGAAGAGGGAGGTGATGGTGAGAGAGAAGAAGAATGCTCTGGCTATCAAATCTGCCGCACTGCAGCAACTACTCATGCCTGAGGTTGGTTGTTCTCGTTACAATATGTTGGACACATCACACGGACACATTTTTGCAACCCCCATGTTTCTTCTAGTAGCTAATTGTGAAATGCAACCACAGGAGCGTGGTTGTCTTGAGGCGGAGGAGGGCGAGAGGACGATGAAGTTCAAACAGAGTGAGATTGTCAAGCACGTGGATGTGGGGAGCGCGCGCAAACACTTCTCCCTCTCCCTTCCCCATCACGGCCCCTACAAGTGTGCCTACTCACGGAATGGCAGGTAATGTTCTCTTCTTTGAGAACATGATTGACAAACTAAATTCGTATCATTGGGGAGAGTCTGAATACTCTTCTCTTACCATGTTAGTTACTGTGGCATCTCACACCATTTAGGAAGTTACTGATAGGTGGACAGAAAGGTCACGTGGCCACGTTTGATTGGCAGACTGGGCAACTAGGCTGTGAGTTCCACGTTAAGGAGACGATCAGGGATACCGCGTGGTTACACAACCGGGACTACATAGCAGTCGCACAGAAGAAGGTTTGTACTTAGCCATGCTCTGAACAAGAATCAACTCATTTTCTTCTTTTTGTGATAATGTTCCTGCTCCTTCCCCAGTCTCTAACTCCCCCTCTCTACTCCCCAGTATGCGTATTTCACCAGTCTCTAACTCCCCCTCTCTCCCCAGTATGCGTATTTCACCAGTCTCTAACTCCCCTCTCTCTCTACTCCCCAGTATGCGTATATATACGACAGCACGGGCACTGAGCTTCACAAACTACAGAATCACATACACCCAGTTCACCTGGACTACTTGCCGTACCACTGGTTACTGGTGTCCACCGGTGCTACTGGTTTCCTCAAGTACACTGATGTCTCCATTGGGAAGTTGGTGGTGGAGCTGAAAACCAGGCTCGGACAGCCCCACTCCATGGGACACAACCCGTGGAACTCTGTGGTACATCTGGGTAAGTCTTCACGCCCCGGGGTAAACGACCAAATATGGTTACCGGTATGTGTACAGCGTACACATGGAGGGGAAAGTGGACGGAAAGAAAAAGACGCGCACTTTACAGTGGAAACTGCTTACAATTGCTAACAAGTGCGCGTCTTTTTCCTTCTTTTCGCCTTTTTCTTCCATGCGTACACATACGCGTAATGGCCATTGTGATTGACTTGAAGTTCCGTCCAATGTTTCTGTGTGATGATCCTGTACTAACAACAACTCAAGTCCCATTGTTCCCTCCCTCTCCTTCTTTCCTCACTTCTACTCATCATCACTACTCATCACCACTACTCATCACCCCCTCATCACCTCTCTCTGCTCTCCTCACCTAACCTCCCCCCTCCCCGGCAGGTCACAATAACGGGACAGTTACAATGTGGAGTCCGGGGATGAAGGATCCGTTAGTGAAGATGTTGTGTCACCACGGGCCCGTTACTGCACTTGCGGTGGACTCATCCGGCAGGTNTTATGCAGGGTGCGGGACACAACTGACCTGACTAACTGAAAAATGAAAATGATTCCAAAAACTAAAGCAGGGGTTTGGGGCGCAGGTTTTTTTATACTAAACTTCGAGGCCTGTCAAGGTGTTCTTATTGCATACTGGTGTCAACACATTCCTACGTCAGAGGAATGCAGTGGTGTCAGCAAGTTATGACGAATGAGTCCTCCATTCGTATCAGAGGCCTGTTATGACGTACTGCATACTGATTACTGGTGTCAACTCATTTATACGTCAGAGTTATGTAGTGGTGTCAGCAATTTATGACGATTGAGTCCCCATTCGTCACAGAGACCTGTTATGACGTAGGTATTACATACTGGTGTCAACAAATTCCTAAGTCAGGGTTATGCAGTGGTGTCAGCACGTTATGACGAATGGGTCTCCATTCGTCACCGAGACCCGTAATTACGTACTGGTGTCAAGTCATTCCTACGTCAAAGGAATGCACTATAAAGTGGTGTCAGCCTGATATGACGAATGAGTCCAACATTCGTATCAGAGGCCTGCCATGACGTTCTGCATACTGGTGTCAGCAAATTATGACACACACACACACGCGCGTACACACACAATCACACACAGTACACACAGTACACACACAGACACACCCAACGGCCAACACACACACACAGTACACACACACACTCGCGTCTCACACACACACACCTTCACACACATACATACACACAGTACACACACAGTACACACACAGTACACACAGAGTTCGCGCACAGAACACATACATACACATACACACACAGTACACACACACACACACATACACACACAGACACACACACTTACATACACACACACACAGGAACATGGTGACATGTGGCATGGACAAGCAGATGAAGGTGTGGGATGTCAGGACTTACAAGGAATCGCTCTCCTACTACTCCCACAGACCAGGATCACACCTTGCTATTTCACAGACCGGACTATTTGCTGTCTCACTCGGCGGACAAGTTCAGGTATGGTTGTGTGAAGATAAGCATCACTCCCATTTTGAGATGATTGCCTACTACCATGAATGCTAAATTAGAGCTATCAGCAAATAAACACAAGTTTGGAGTGGCAAGGTTCCCAAGTGCCTTATACCCCTTATTTCACTTGTACCTAAATATGGGAGAATCTTATTATCGTTGGGTGTATGATATCACCTCAAATGAGCGCCTTGTTGCCAGGTTTGGAAAGACGCATTCAAAACAAAGCAAAAAGCACCCTATATGACGCACCAAGTAGAAGGTGCTGTTATTGATGGCCTCGACTTTGCTAACTTTGAGGATGTGCTTGGTCTAGGACACTCCAAGGGATTCACTAGCCTTCTTATACCAGGTTACTGGGGGACAGTTGTAATTATCTCCAATCTGTGAAGTGGTTGTGCCATGAATGTATTCGGAATATGCCATGTATTCGGAATATGGGGAGTCTATGCAAGTGTCGTCACTGGTGACCGATGGGTTGCTTATGACACTGAACACTCACTTGCCATTTACATAATACCTTGCTGCTATCAGGGGCGGGAGAAGCTAACTTCGATGCTCTGGAACTGAACCCCTACGAGAACAAGAGACAAAAGCAGGAAACAGAGGTCAAGATGCTCCTCAACAAGGTACATGTTGTCCAATGTCCAATGTACCTCGGTTTCCAGGAAAATGATAGGAAACTAGAAGATCGACTCCCTTGTAGAATTTTCCATTTCCATTGGTTAGAAATGCTCCGGTTAGATAATACCCGTCTGAGATTCTATAACTATAACCTCAGATCTCAAAACATTGAGATGTCCCCGTATCCCAGTACACTTGATTTCCCGTATCCCAGTGCATGTTCTGATGTCCCCTATCCCAGTACAAATACATGAAATGTACTGAATATGTACATTGTATTGATGTCCCCGTATCCAAGTACAAGTACATGAAATGTACTGAATATGTACATTGTATTGATGTCCCCGTATCCCAGTACAAGTGCATGAAATGTACTGAATATGTACATTGTATTGATGATCCCGCAGATCCCGGCTGAGCTGATATCCCTGGAATCGGACAGTATCCACCAAATGAAGGAGGAGGTGGAGGAGAAGCCACTGGATGACAAGGAGCTCGTCCTCAAGTTCAAGATGAAGGGACGCAACTCGGCCAAGAGACGATTCCTCAGGCGGGAGAAGCACATCCATGATGAGAGGAGGCAGAAGATCAGAGCCGCCATGGATTCAGGCGGAGATGCTGACGGAGGGGAGGCACAACAAACCAGGACTATCTTGGATAGGTTCAAATCCAAGGAGACGTGATCAGTGCTGGCTTCATAGGGTTTTAACTTCTTTTTAACTTTTAGAAACGGTTATTCAATTATTTTAAACAGGCTCATATCAAGTCTACGTATTAGGATCAGTTACCCTGTATCAGTGTATCATAGTTTCCATGACATGGCCCATTGTAGTAGTAGGTATCATAATGAATAATCATGTCTCCCAAGTCTATTCCTACAACTGGTCACTGCTAAACACCAGAAATCCGTATATTGCGGAAGAACTGAATAAACCTGAAAAATTATACCTCTCAGTAGTAATTTATTATCATCCTATTTTAAATAATATTATTGTGTGATGTAACCAAACAGGAGCATTGTTTAACTCGGGGGAGCATTGTTCAAATCGCTTAAGTTGTTACGAGGTTTTGTGATGGTAGGTATGTTATGGATCATAGAGCGTTAAACTGGAATGTTAATCAAGATAACATAATCAAGGTAAATTCTCACTTGAGGTGAGAATTAAATGTGCGAAGTTTTTCTAATTTTTCGCTAAGAATTTTGAATCGTAATCCTCTAATCTGCAAGACATGTCGTCATGTCATAGAACTGCAATATTTTAAATTCATCTATACTTACAAGTAGCCCATTCGAAATTAGGGCTGCTGAGACACAAGAATGCAGCTCAGTGAAACAAGAATATTCCCTGACAGACGAATTTGAGAGCAATACATAACAAAACTTAATTCTACCATTTTCTGGTAGACAAATTCTCTTTAACCACCCCCTCTCTCTCTTACAGTACTAGGTTCATGACGCAGAATCCATGACTTCGTTAGCTGATCGGTGACAAGATGACAATATCACGTCAGTGTGTCACAGGAGACTGCTGCTGTAAGTAGAGCAAATCAGTGGAACTTCTATTAGTGTTGGGATATGAAATGCACAGGGTCCAGTTCATTCTTCCAGTCCCGGCCTCAAATCTTTACCCACTTTCAGAGTCAAGCACAGACAATATATTTCGACAATGTAGCAGCAGCTTTGCAGATGAACTTCGATATACAGACTGCTGAGCCGGGGTCAACCTCTGCATAAGCAATAAGCATGGACTCGCTAATCAGCATAAGAAGGTAAACGATATAACCTAGACCTCTTGTAACCTCTTGTAGGACTTTGCCGGAAATCCGAGCTAGACCATATTCTGTTGTATACCACCTGTGTTCCAGTTCAATAGCAAGTTTGGTACTGGGGGTTGATAGTTACCTAATAGGAGGATTAATTTTGTGTTACTTTGCAAGTCTCAGTATCCTGATCATGACATGGAAAGCCTAGGATCACGTGTTTGTGTCAGTTGTAGTAATGACGAGATGACAGATAATTATATGTGATAGTGTGACAGCGCTGACAATGTCATGTCCGATAATACCCAGTCAATCACACTTTTCCCCGACACTGAGATGTGATTGAGTTTTCTGTTTCCCTCACCACTATAAATAATTCACAACATACTACAGCTGCAGTATTTGCACTACTACAGGTCTACATACATTATAGAGTGAACGCAGCTTCATACACACCTCTACACTCACCAATTGCTAGTGTCCTTTCTATAGACATGATCTCATGTTCTATCGACAATGAATCCTAGGGATCATATTGTTGTCTGTTATAGCAATGTTTGGTTAATGTGAATAATCATATTTTTCTGGGTATTGATCCAACACCTCGCTATTCAGTCTAACCATCGGAGTTTTTGGGTGGAGTTTTTTTGAAATCGCCCCGAGAAGCGTATATTTCGTCAGTTTTCGCACGATTTATAGTGAGCCCCTCAGCCCCACTTGCGTAAACCCAATCTCTCTGCTTCCAGTTCTTATATGAACCATGATCACTCCAATTATTAAACCAGGCGAAGAAGTTTGATTTACTAAAATCGTGAAATTCATCCCAACCTGTCTCAAAATTTATGCACATAATTCATGTCACCGCTGCGATTGGAGATTTAACTGGTAATATTTATCCACTTTATGGGCATACTTTATGAAATATTATACACAAAGCTGGCTGATGGACAGGCGCAATCAGCATGGGGACAGATTATGTAAATCCTTCGCTCGAACTGTTCACGATGTACTGTGTAACGAGCTGCTGTCTTCATCCACGCTGCTTTCTCTCTCGCTTGTCATATTGGTGGTGTCATTTAGGTGGTGTACCTTGTGTGTCCTGTGTGTGAGAACGTTTGACACCATCATGACACCGAATTACAGTATGAAACTGCAGCTCATGAGACACCACTTCTATATGAGCCTCATACTCGGAATGAGTAATTGACAATCATACTACGTTTGTTTGTGGACAATGTCCGAACTTCGATCGATCCATTGAATTTTGCGAATGTTCTTGCCAGTAGTTACTTTAATTACAAATTTTTTTCCTTTTTTTTTCATTCATCCCGGATATGTAACGCCGTCACAAGTTCCTGCGCACGCATTACGTACAGCTGTCAACTCTTTCATCCGGCATTCCACACCTTTGAAAAAGTCGAGATTCTCAGAATAGTATAAATTACTTTCCGATAGCTCCACACTTCGCAGCACTTTCTCACCATGAACCAATCGACACCAGTTACATTACAAGTACTTCTGTCGAAGTATCTTACCTAATGGTCCACGGTGGTCCAGTAAGTCTTGCCTCACTGAACTCTTTCCCCAGGGAAGCTCTCTATCCTTTTCTCAGCTTCATAGTTCATACTTGGTAAATCATCACTTGATTTGTTAGCTGGTCAAGACAACGTACATAAGTTATAGCGGTATGATAACGCATTTGATTTACATAAATTTCGATCATTTCTGGCAATGCTTGTTCAGCTATGAAGACCGGTCTCGCTGTCACTCTTATTCCGGGGTACATAGCTATCTTGTTATTGTTGTTGCAGGATACATGGCGTATACTATCCGCGGCAACACGCCAGCAACAGTATAATGACATTATGTCCACTTGGCTGATTTGTGTGCGGTCTCCCCATCCCCCGGCCTGTGCGCCATAATTGAGTTTACCATATAATAGTACACTTTGATACTAATATCTCTCCCCCGATCTGTGGTAATTTCTGTAATTTTCCACCCCCCCCTCGTTTTCGTGCCATATATCATGGGTGAGATGTTTTTACAACCCCCCCTTCCCTCCTCCTTTTTGCTTGTTGTTGTAGTATGATGTGTTGTTACACTTGATATCTCTCATACAAACACAGTGTCAACCACAATCAAGCTCTGACGAGTTATATAATGTTGTGGTGGGATCTTAATTGTCTCTTAATTAGCCTTAATTACCCCTCCCGCATAATGCTCGCTTGTGATAATAGCAACTCGTCGGTTGAGAGTATTTTAGAGTCAAAGTGTGGGTCGTTTGCAGTGATCCGTGCGTGTCATGCGTGTATGTGTTGCATATATATGACTCGCGAGAATTGAAAAGCATGAATATGAATGATCCAAGATAAAGAGTGGAACCGCTTCTCCTAGGAATCTATAGTTCCCGCAGCTTTCCCCGATGAAGCATTGTGTATCTCGATTGCCCTATTTCCGAATGTTATCATAACAGCTTTAATTATTTGTTTTGACGTGGTCACATATCTCTCATGCATACCATTCATACATTCTTTTCTTCTAGGACATGAAATAAAAGATCGTTGATCTCCAAAGTTATTTACTGGGAAGAATGAGTTAAAGAGTGGAGGGAAAGAGAGCTAGATAGAGAGGTAGATAGAGAGGTAGTAGAGGTAATGCGATGATCTGAGCTCCACACGACATCAAATTGCTCCCTCTCCAACACCCGTCACGCGTCTATACTTCTCATGTTTGCCTCTCTTTGTACTGTGTACATACTCCTAGACGAATAGTCTGCAGTGTCTGTCTCTCTTTGTTTGTGTTTGTACTAAACGCGGGGAAGCAAACACGGCTTGTTGTGACACCGTGACATCGATACTATGAATGTGTGAGTCAGTGTGTAGCCGGGCTGTCTTGTTCAAATTTGAACTGCATTGCAATAGTTTAATTAGTAAGCAGGTAATCAATACCGCGATAGTGTAAGGTGAACGTATGGCACGGGGAATTGCGTTGCGGTTATACCGCAGCCAGCATGCTGAGTGTAGGAGAGGGGTGACAACTGCGAACCGGGCTTTTAGCTGCAGTGTTCTGCACTCGGTTTTGTATGAGAACAATTTTCATTCTTGACACCACTTTCTCCTGATGCCACCTTCTTCTAACGAATATTTCTTTACTGATTCTTCAGAAACCGCTTCATTTTGACACCACTTTTTTCTGACAGTTCTTTCTGATTCTTTAGACCCATTCTTTCCTTGACAGTTGACACCACTGTTCCTTGACAGCACCCTTTGTTGTCACCACTTTCTCTTGACACCACTTAGCCAGACACCACTCCCGCTTGACAACACTGCAGTAATTTGACTGACTTTTCTTGGCAGAACTCTCTTGTCAGCATTTTCACTGAAACTTATATAGAGTTCGAACTGTAGTGTTGATTGGGAATTATATTGGAGTGATTCGACGCAGTGATAATGGCTAAATATCTCAAAAACTGCAGTCGCTCTGTCGATTTTAATCGCTCAATTCATTCAAAAATTAGATTTGCTCATTTCCAATTCGCTTCAAAAACATTCAGCCAATTTCCAGAGCTCATCTCCGATGAAACTTGATAACATATTGGATTATTTTGTGATACACACTGATATACTAGTCGACTGGAAGTCTGTCGATAAAACTTCCATTCCTGACTCTGCATTATTTTTATCCCCCACTCTAAGTTTCGCACAAGGCACCATGATAACTGGATATCTGATTGAATTTTCGATAAATTAGCACTTATTAACAATTATCCTTCTCAATGTGCGTGTGTTTTTACCGAATTATCGGTATAACATTATACGTAGCATAATATTATGATCCTATTAAACGCTCCATATTCTGAGACCTACTACATTATCATGTACCTTGCAATCATCCGTACTTTGCAATGATCCTGCGTTTATTGACGTTGCAGTCTTTACTCTGCACGTAAAATATTGTAATTAGTAGTCGGTTTCACTTTCATCAAATGTGACGTATGAATTTATTTATTTTTCTGTCATGATGTTATTTTTGATTTCTTACTGTGAAAGTTCATCAAGGTTTCCCACTGCAGCGCAGAGGTGAAGCTTACCAATAGGGAACTGCGCTGCACGCGCCTTACATTAATTAACTTATTGTTATCTCGGTGGAGCTGATGCCTGTGTCGCTGCCGGTTATCGAGTTCCCTCCCCGCTGAATTATGCGGCCACTCGGCATGAATGCTGTCATCGTATATTGATCTAGAGAGACTATCCCCTAATAGCCCGGATTCCCCGAGGTGATCCGATTATCATCGTCCTCAATATCATCGACTTTGTTTACTTTCTCAGTTGTGATAGTTGTCTCCAATATCGAGATCGTACTGTGGCGATTTATTACTGCTTCGCTTCCGTTCGCAGTTAACAGTTTGCTATTGAAATGGCTCGACGGCTCGTTTTATTCATAGAGCTCACCTATAGCAGTGGATTAAAAGGTAAGCGACTGTTGTAGACTTCGGAAAATGGAATGGCTTTTGGTCAAGAGACAAGGGCACCTGTGAAGGGCTTAGGGCACTGTTAAACCAGGGTAGTACCTATCACCTTTGATTAGATAATGAGGTAATTGAATAATGAGGTAATTGTACCCTGGAACTGTCTGTGACAGCCGCGTTTGCATGGATGATAACGCATTGTGCAGGTCATGTATGCGAGTGTGTGTGCGGTTGATTGATTCCCGACATTATGTAAACACCCTAGTTTCTACTTACAAACATTTTCTTGTCATGTTACTCGGTCACTGNTTACAATATATGCTTCTCAGTTTATGCGGCTGTGATCCACGCTTTGTCCCTTTGCAGAGTTTTCCCAGGCTACGCAATATTACATCATTTCAATTTTCACTTTGTAGTGGTGTGAGATACCATCGGAGTCCCATATTTGCCAGATTTTGTCCTATAACCGTATTTTGTTCCCTGGTTCTCAAGTGGTGCTTGTTGCTGCACCACCTACACCCACATATGGTACTATAATCCCTATAATATGGTACTATATGGGAGGGGAGGAGCTGCATCTAGCATGGTAATATGCGCTCTGCATGGTATCATGATGCTGCTTCTGCCCCGCATGTCACACCCACATGATACTGGTGTAGTGAGCCACCCTACACACTAACAAAAGGACATATGAAACTGACAAAAAGGTCATATGAAACCTGTCTAACTACTATATAGGGTCCGTCCACATATGATTATGTAGCCATCTACCATTGCGCTTGTATATAATTCGTATTATGTAGATACGTATTAGTAGATTTTTATTCTAATTCTGAATCTGAGCATATGGTATTACCCAGGACATTCATGAAAATCGTCCCCTCAGTGTATTCACCCGATGCTTTTCCATATGATGTGGACTCTACCTAGGACCTAGGTTTATGTTTTGGCTATGGTCTACACTCTACAATCTACAAACTAAAAGAAATCATAGTAAAAACCCAATTGAATCAATGATACTTGCTTGATACAATGAGTCATGACTATAGCTTGTGAGTCATGACTATAGCTCTTGTGAGTCATGACTATAGCTTGTGAGTAATGACTATAGCTTGTGAGTCACTGAACATGAAGGAAGGAAAGGGAACTACCAACTAATGTATTTCAACCAATTTGTTTCAGTATAATGCAAACTGATGTAACTGAAGTGTAACTGCCGGTCGTGCTGACTTTGTAGGTACTATTTTGAGGCTTCTGCACACCGTACATATACCCACAACCTACTTCCGACTAAAGATTTGAGTTGCAAATCCAGAATATATTACAGGGGCTGAGCAAAAAGTTGCTGCTGCAGAAATTTTAACTTTTTATATTTCTTGCAGTTTTAAACTTATTTTTAAATCGACCACAATGACACATTATGATAGTAGACGAAGCTTGTCAAGTAGGAGAAATGCTACCGGTCTCATTTTTCCTACTTTTCCTCTATTTTCCTGGAAAATGGAGTAGGTTTGGACTTTCTATGGCCATGTTCTGTGGCCATGCTGGTCACAACCGTCTTGGATGTTCGTGTTGCCATTCACTACTATGGGGTTTACAATCAAACACCAATATTTACTAGTGAAGTAGGTAGTGATTATTAGAGTTCGTGACCATGACCAACTGGCTCCATTCACGATTCACCGACTATTCACTTATCTCAATTCATCAAATTTAAATCAGACCTTGTACCTTGCTTGATACCATGATTATTTTAGTGATCCATGTTACGATCCAGCTGATACTGGTCTATTATACTTGCCACCACTAAAGTTACAATTCATTGTGCTGGTTCCTGTCCTATGATGTGTTGCTGATTGATGTGTTGCTGATTGATACACTCCCACAACAAAATCATGCCTATTTTCAGCTACTCGCATCATCGCTCTATTCTTATCCTCATCCTACTATCATTGTATGGTGATGTCTCACTGTGATTTGTTTCGCACGTCACCGCTCGAAATGAGCACACTGCTGGGGTCATAATACCATCCCGTCACCAGTAATTAGTAAATGGGAGGTGTTAGGTAACTCATCGAGGGGAAGGTGCTAATATGTATTAGGAGTATGGGTGCCGCGTGGGTATATAAACTTCCATACCAGGGCATTGTACCGCAATCCAGCCACCAGGGCATTGTACCGCAATCCAGCCACCAGGGCATTGTACCGTTATCCAGCCACAAGGGCATTGTACCGCAA